>NHYD01002778.1:0-14240 GCA_002938375.1 Psilocybe cyanescens | reverse complement strand
TTCTCTGTTTTTCAGCTCTAACTTGTCTTCGACAGTGGTGGTCCCGTCTCTTCAACCACCAATTATCCTTTTCACGCAAGAAGAGATCAATGAGCACTGTGGTTTGTCCTTATGTTTCTACCTTGAGTTTTCTGTCTAACTTTATGTGTAGCTCTTCATGATGACGAGGAGGCTGCAGATATGCGGGAGTTATACTCTTGTGGGTATCCTTTTTCTTTCTTTCTTCAGTATGCACCAATGCTGACTCCGACTAAGACGATCTGGATTTTTTGAAACCGTACTCTGATACTTCAAACTCAAGCCCATCAAAAGCATCTACTTCCTCTATCGACGAGGTCTGTGATATCCTCACACCAAATGCAAGCTCTTCAATCCCACTGCTCTCCCAGTCTTTGCCAGAGAGTGTCCCAATCTTCTCGCTTGCGCCTTCTCGCAACCATCCCAGCTCTCCTAACTTTAATCCAAGAATGCTGCCTTCACTCTCGTTTGGGACTGTATCTCAACCCTTGCCTCGCCCATTGGTGCAGTCAAAGCACCTTGCAAGCACACGTTCATTCTTTACTGAATCAGTTGCCATTGCCCGCAGTCAGTCAAGTACGTTCTCAAAATTAATTCCACTTGAATTTGGACACTAATCTACCTTCAGACACCTCGCTTATGACGGATCTGTTTTACAACAACAAAGCAGGCATTTATCAAGGTATCTATCAAGTATTCTCTTGTTTCTGTAGCGATCTGAACCAATCCTTTATAGAAACACCCTCTTCCCATCCGGCATGGAGGATGGCTAATCCACCCCATGTCCTGCAGCCTTACAGCGAGGCCATGTACCCTGGTTGCTCTAACCGGTCTTTCCAAAATGTCGACTACCTTATGACTGCTATGGGCCAGGCCATCCGAGAACTCAATTCGAGTTTAGGCATTCCGAGACTGACCTTCGACACAATTGTGGAGGCGGCAGTCAAGTGTGACGTTTGCATGTGTATGTTTTCATCCGAAGGCTACAACCACCATATTGTCAACCGAAACTGTGGAAACTCTCACATTGCACTCCCAGGTATGCCCTCTCTCCTTCTCTCTGCTGACTTTTACCGACTCTGTCACTAGTTACTCCTTGTGAAGTCGATGTCGATGTTATCCGTGCCCTTAGGTTACGTACCTTCTCTGAGCCTGCTATAGCATCGACTGCGAAAGAGTTTCTAGAAACACCTGTCGGTATTGCATACCTAGAATTTAACTCCAAGATTGGGGTTCCCATGGATGTCTGGGCCATGATCACTACCGCATACGTGGCTTGCCGAACTTGCCACCTTACCCGCACGTTTCCTGGTCACCAAGCTCATCTTGACCTTAGCGGAGAGTGTCATGACCTCGGAGAGGCAGTAGCATTATTGGAAAAAGGGAAGGGGAAGGCAAGGGCGGTAGACCTGATTGAGGATGATAACAGCGCTGAGCCTGAGGGAGAAGTTGGTGCTTGATTGTAATTTTTTTTTTGTTTTTTTTTTGTCTGTGCTTTTAATTCTTGCTGTCTGCTGCCTCTCTTCATCCTGTTGCGCCCATTGTTTATTATTTATACATGTAGCAGCCCAAAAAGTTGTATCCCAATTATTATACCTTGCTCGTGTTGTATACAACGTTTCTTATTGTCCCGCTATATGAACAAAGCCACATTGACTTAGACTACCTCTTTCTCGCCTCTATGACCAAAATACAACACCCTACCAACTGATGTGCAGAGTGACCATGCTCGCCATCCAAGCTGTAGACTGGCACAGACACGGAGTGCGTTAGCTTTATTTTAACAGAGAGCAGGTTTATTGGAGTTTTGGACTACAGAGAACTTGTTACGGAAATTTAGTCGTGCACCGGAAGATACATCCCAACCTTGCCTGAACCTGTACCCTGCAAAGCCCTTCCTGCATCAACTTGTTTCTCAAATACTATCTCGGCTCGTTGAAGCTTTGCCTGTCCCCGTACCAAAGCTTCTGACGCCCGTTTGTACTGCTCAAAATCGCGAATGGGGCAATGCTGCTCAAGTTTTTCAGTACAAAGAGATAATCCTTGACGAGCTGTGGTGAGCTTCTCGTAGGCACTTTGCAGCCTTTTGTTGTGTTGTTCGATCTTGGAGTCCTGGCCCTCGAGCATATGGTGATGGGCATTGACTATATAAACTTAATTAACGTTGAATCTCATAAATTACTAGAATACCACTCACATTTTCGTTTAAGATTCTTGGTTAAGTTTTCGGATATGTGTCCTGAAAGATAAGATGGCCTTACACCGGCCTGTTCAAACGCCTGAAAAGCCATCTGTTAGATTATACCAACCAAATCAACACAAAACATTACCTGCAATGTTGTTATTTTTAAATTATCAAACGCTTGACCTTTCTTGACCCCACCAACCAAGGTACAGTGTATTCCCTCTCGATTAATGTCAGCATGGGCTTCTTCAGCCAGGTTACTGTCCTTATCGCCAGCTTTCCAAATCATTTTTGGTATGTGGCTCTTCTCCCAGCACATTGCCTCAAATGCGAACTTGCTTCGAACCTTGTCATTGACCCAATCTAAGAGAAAAGTCCATTTTTTATCAGTTCAATATTTTGAATATACTAACAGGCACCTACCGATCACCGCCTTTTGACCACTGTGGATAAGAGTGTTGATAGCTCTATCCCAATCTTCATGCTCGATGCACATCAGACTACGCATGCAATTCCGCAGGTTGTCTGAAATAGAAAGTTTGCGAATATTTCGCATACCATGTATGACACACAATCGAAAGAGCCGGTGAAGGTGTTCATATGGGCTGAGCAATGCTAAGAGTCGACTTGGCTCATGTAAGTCATACTTTTCAGGATATCTTTGCGCAATCTTTTGAAGATGAAGCCCGAGACCTAGGTCAATTAAGCCAATGGGTGATGCAGTTTATTATGCATTCAACTTTAGATGTACCTTTAGCCTGACCGCCATGCTGGTCTCCTGTCCACAGTAAGATGAAGCCATCTGTTTCATCAAGATCAGAGGCATGAATATGACGCCATTGCACAGTACGTCCTGTGTCCTCAAATACAATCTCCTCAATTAATGCAAAAACCGTCTGATGTGCAACTGCAGTCTGTCGATTCAGGAAAACTCGGCAGAAAATAACACCTAAGAATGAGCAAGTTATCCAATTATGCAGTAGGTTGGCCAACAATGACTTACTGGTGTTTGCTTTCCGGTCCATGCTGGTCATCTCAAACTCGTGAAAACCAATAACACGCTTAAAACCAATGTCACTTTGCATATACTGACCACCATGCATCCTTCTGCTTTGTTCTTTGCTCATGCAGACGACGATTTTCAGATTTTCAGTTTCTGAATTTCCCAAATCTCCGGGTTCATCTTCGTCGTGGACATCCAGAGTATCATGTGGAAGGTCAATAACTCGGCGAATGTAATGCTCCTCAGAAGGGAGATGTGCATCCTGATAGTCTTTAAGATGACAAATACCTAGAAGGGCATTTTTCACGCATTAAGATAGATAGGGTTGAGAGAACAATCATATATCATACCTTCCCACCCAGTTCCTGCCGGAAATAATTCCTGTTTAACCTCATCAATATAATATTTGAGATGTGAGCGATTGGCCAAAGAGATGTGAAGGCTAGATAAGGATGGTAGTATGACACTTGGGAAACGAGAGATGAGATATGATTTGGTGATAGGATGTCGAATGAATCGCCGTGGTGTCAAATCAGCCAGGTCATTGTCAAGGCTCTTTAGCAACTTGACTACCTCTGCACGGATAGACGGAGGCGTCTTTTGCGGTATTGGTATTGGGTGGGTATGAATACCACGACACACAACCAGAGTCCATGGGCAGGAGTGGCGGTATTCAGGTAAAGGTTCATAGACATGGACCTTGACCTTGCATTCCAAGCGACACATCTTGAGTTGGGCAAGCTGCTGTTTCTCATCACGATGATCGCGTGCTGATAAACGACTCAGAATTAATATAACCTCAGATAAAGTTGTACAGTTTAGACATACGACAATGTTTCCTTTGAGACGTAAAATTTGCAATTGTTGAGCATTCAGCAAGAGGGCCATAACCCAACCTACTAACAGCCTCCTCAATTCGATCAAGCTCATCAAAGTCTTCGTTGAAATAAGCGTCTAGATAGTCAATATCATAGATGTCATCAATGTATGAAATCAGGTGGTCGCGATTCCCTCGTCTGTTATAATGCTCACACCTAACGATAGCATCATTATTCAGTAAATTTGGAAGTCAAAATTGAATGTGAGCGAAGACGAACCTGACAAAGGGTTTGTCTAACTGGTCAAATTCCAGTATGATACGACCCTCACAGTGTTCTTCTGCCGGGACGTACCCACGACTGAGGTCAGCTTGGTGAGCTAGAAGAGCCGCATACGCTTGTTGTTCTGCTGCATTTAAAATGGTTTCCTCATGCTTCTGTGCTCGACACCCAACTTTTCGCAAAGCAGTAATGAACGCGGCTGTCCGTTGAAAGACATCGTGACTAGGATCAGCAATTTCAGAGCAGAATGCTCGTTCATGTGCTAGCCTCTGACTGATTTCGTTAGCGCCAGCCGTTTGGTGGGCCTCAGACCACTTTTTTACATCGCCGGCTGCACAGAGCTTTGAGCCTTGACCTTAGAAGACAATTTGGTAGCTCATTAAAAATGATTTATGGTTATTGAGTTGCTACATACAGGTAGAATGTCTGTTATAACATGGAACTTTGGTACCGGTACCATCAACTAAGAGGTCGCAATATACCTCTTCTCCAAACTTCGTCCGTCCTGAAGGCATCCCAAGTGAATAAACAAAGCCGCGTGTCGGGTTCCACCATTCCTTAACATCCTGACGGAACATATAACCGACAGGATTTGTTGGGTGTGTTTCTGGATACTCGATGTACGCGCCTACATCTTTGAACGTGTAAAGTTTTGAGAGTGTCGTTTTGCGGTTGATTCGAATAAGTGTACTTGCTTCAGGCAGATGGCCATCAGCTGGCGGCAAGGGATAACCAGCCAGGTGGGTGGGTGGATCGCCATAAAAACGGGAAGAGGAACGTGCTCCAGAGGCAGACGGTCGAGGTAAAATGGATAGTGGGGGTGTCAGTTGCGTAGCCACTAAAGCCTGCAGCCAAGATACAACGTGTGATGGAGCATATATTGGGGTATCTGGTCGATGGCCTGCAAGGCGAGCAAGCACTGGCCTGAGATCTACTTGTGCTGCTTGTCGTGGCCCACCTGATTGTTCTTCATCAGCTGGATTGAGCAAAGCCGAAATCAAGAGGTGAGGATGAGGCATAATGTCTGCGGACAGGATCAACAGAACTATTGAGCACAGTGCAACCATTTACAATTACATGAAGCGCACCTTCAACTAACCATATCCCAATGCCCCTAAGCCAAAGAAACAGGTTCCATCGTCTCCTACACTCCGCGGCCTGATGTGTACCGAGGTTCAGTATCATTACACTGACAATCACAGAACTTGATGCCTATCATCCAACACAATGATTTTGCCGTCTAGATAATGAATCCAACACGAACCTGTGGCTGAACAGTTTCTGAATACTTCCAAAGAAATTTCTCTGTCAATTCGGCATTTCTTCCTGCATTGAGATACCATTGCTACGATGGGGCAATGCTTTTCAACGAAGATACTGGTTGCAATTGACATATAATCAGTAATCAATTTACCCCGAGAGTTGAAGAACCCCACATTAACTGTTTCACGAAGATTCTTCAGAATAAAAGGACCCCTTGAGAATCATAAAACGTGATTATTCTATCCAAGGTGAGTGGGTGTCAGAGATGCACCTGTGTCGTTGGGAGCAAGGCTCAATGCCTCGGGGTGGCCCTTAGGTTGACCTCGGGTCTATGAAAGCATCAGTCAAGGGAACAGCAGTAAGATGCATACTTGACTCCTACAAAGGAAGTTGCGCTGCTGATTCTTGAACGAGGGGGGAATTCTAAAGGAATCCAACACGTTTGTGAACTCTTCGGGGCCGAGTGTTGTCCGAACGTTTAGGTCGGGAACTTGCCAATTACATAATCAAGACTTGCTATCCCGGATATCTAAATTCCTGTCTATTTGGCTCTATGTACCAAGACCTGCAAGAAGCCCAGTCTGGACCTTATCGGGTTCTCAACGTCTTTCAGAGGGTTCTTGATGGGATCGAACAAGACAGATCGTCCCTCCCCTCGGCTTTGGGATAGTGCCTTGTCCCCTGTGCCTCGCTTAGATCCACGTCCACATGTAACATTCGACTTAGAACGACAAATATGGAAATGGAAAACTTTTGTAGGTCCAGTGGTTCGTTCGTGGCATTCTCAGCAACATTTCCGGTAACGGGTCGGCGAACAAAGTTTTTGTAATCGATAAGAACGTTTCTCATGCCTAGATACAACCCAAAGCTTCCTCCATATTCCTGGTCAGCGCGAGCCTGTCCCCAGCGGGCTCGACAGAAGATAGTTACTTGTATGTTGGCTGTTTTTCTGGCGCTCGCGAAGTCGGTGCCCAGCGTATTTATCGAGCTATTTAACGCTCGCGATGTTCTTGGCAGGGTATTGCTGGGTATCGATGAAAGAAGATGATGCCCCACCTGAGAAAACAAAACCACACGCTTTGTAATTGGGTTGATTCCCAGAGAAAAAGTTCATAATCTTCGCTTTAGTCGTAAGGTGCAAAAATGGGGTTCGTATTTAGTTCAGGATGGTTGACGATGGGCGCCCGACCCGGCGATCTAGAAGTAAAATCTTGAGAAGAATCGGCGAAAAGAAAACGGAGATCAAATGATTTCATGATTGGTTCGGGAGCAGCTGAGAGCTGACTAATCAACATCATTCTCTCCTCCCAACCACCACGAAAATGGTAAGCTCCGTCCAATCTTCTGTATCTTTGTTGCCTCATTCTGAACCCCACCTGCTCGCTTTGATAGATCATTCCTGTGCGATGCTTCTCCTGCGGAAAGGTGATTGGTGACAAGTGGAACGCCTACCTGGAGCTGTTGGCGAGAGATATGAGCGAAGGGTAAGTCCTTTCCACGTTGTTGGCTTGTTTAAGTCTTATCGTTATCTTGTTCGACCAATTTAGAGACGCTCTGGATGAACTCCAACTAAAACGATACTGTTGTCGACGAATGGTTCTCACTCATGTTGACTTGATCGAGAAATTGCTTCACTATAATCGTACGTCACTTTTTCTTTCGGTCTGGAACCGATATTGAAATGCTTCAAACAGCTATGGAGCGTACGAAGGACAAGTCGAACTATTAATGCACTTAGCATCATTCAACCACTCAACCCACGACCTTTATACCTTATGGGCAGCACGGACACGTTCGAAGCGTGGCCTCGAGGATTACGAAGAAAAAAACTGTGTCCGCGTTCCAGACACCACCACCACCACCACAAATGACACCATAGGCCTAGGTGCAGCGGAAACAGGTTATCTTATTAACCGTTTTCTTACATGCTTTCATGTCCTTTTCGAAGATATTAATCTTTTTACTCAATGTATTATTTCGCACTTAGGATCCGTATTGCAAGTTGTCAGTCTTTGGACATACGTACATCACATGTGGTTTCCATATTCTGAAAACTTCTCTTCAAACCGCTAAATATATCTTGACCTTCTCTTGCAAGATGCGACCCCGAGGAACACCTTGGAGTGGACGTGCTCAACGATCCTTATGAGCGTTCTATCTCCACTTTGTGGTCTGTGGTAGTCCGACGAAAATTTCGATTCTCGCGATAAATGCGATTGTGGCTCTCTTGCCGTTACTAGACTGCCTTGATATGTCGCCGGCAAGGCATTCAGAAGCGCCTAAATGTTGGGGTTGATTCGGCTACTTCTTGCTTCGGAATATGTCGTCGGTCATCGTGACGGATTCCGAGGCGGCCGCTGCGCTGTGAAAGACGGGAGAAGACAAGTCTAGATTGTTGTCTGGCTTGCCTGATGCCGGTACCGTGTATCTTTTTTCGCATTCTGGTCTAGATAAGAGCTGAACTATCCTCTGTATGTAAGTTGTGATCTTTTGACTTTTGATTGTGCAAACCGGATTGCTATACTGGGGACGGGAGAAGGAGAATGAGAATCAAACAGGAGAGCAGTTGGTTTGCTAGACCCACAGCCTGAGACAGCCCTCGTTATCTTCTCAAACGTTTGTCCGCTTAATCCTTTGGTTCTCTCATTCAACACTTTGCTTTTCAAATTCAGCATGACAGTCCAGTGGGAGAAGCGTACGCAATGCTCACACTTATGTATAGGTTCGCGACCGATGTAAGTGGGTATTAGACAATCCATCCTTGATTCATTTTCCGGAATGCCTCTGCGAAGCTCCTTGAATACCATGCCCTTCAAGTGCTGCACCCTGAAACCCGGGGCCTGTACCCTTGCACGTTTAGCTGTGGTCGACTTCCATTTGTCCAAGATAATTGTCTTTAATTGGGCAGGCGGGGTGTGTATTCTACTTGGAGTGCTTTATATCTTTCCTTCTCAGACTAGCGGTGTCGATACTTATATCACCTTTCTCGCCCTCACTTCGGACTCTAGCTCCATTTAAAGTGGAAGTGAATGCAAAATATTTATATGTAATCAATCCGTCATATCACTGGAACTTAGTCGTATGTGTATTGATCAAATTCTTGTTAATGGTGCTTGGTATGGATGTGGATATACCATAATAATAAAAAAGGCGCTAACTAACGCCCCCTCACAAATTAACAATGGTTGTTGACTGTCGGAGCTGCCGTCAACCGGTGTACAAAGCTTGTATACGATTGGTAGCGCACGTGATTCCCGCGCCTGCCAAAGCGCATCAATCCGCCTCATCACTCGGAGTTTGTAATTCTGCTTACATACAACCAGAACAATGAACAGACAATGGACCTGTTGACAATGCGAGTGCAATGCGAGTGCACAATCACGACTACAATGAAAGGGACTTTAGCTGATTACAATCCGTGGCTTTGTATAAATATGAAGCCTGGTTCCGGTATCCATTTCCTCACCAGGTTCTCCTGAATAACTCAAGCCGCCAATCCCACCTTGCTTCGTTGGACAATTACTTTCTGCCGTCTCTTTTTACGATATCTCAGGAGGTGTGTCTTATTTTCTTCTCTCTTTTTTCTCATACAGTTATTAATTATATTCTTTCTCTAGATCATTTTATCATCGACTTTAAGACACTAAACTTATCTCGTCTATATTCACTATATTCAACGCTTTCATCGCCGGTCGATATTTTCCCCAAGTCCTTGCAATCTCACGAGCGCTTCTACATTTTAACGACCAACATGTCTTCCATTCAATCCCTCTCTGTGCCCCTTAGCGTTGACCGCGCTATTTCTTTCCTCACCCGTCCATTGATCCTTACACAAACGCCCTCTTTGGTCTCCGGCATCCAGACTGTCCTCCGAGCCACTCTTGGGGCTTGCTACAATCCACTGCTCCACTCTACACTCACCCTTAAACTTTCTGCTAAGACCCTTCCCCCTCGTCCCATTTTGGCGGCGTGCTTCACCTCCGGCATGTACTGGGTCGAGTGGATGCAACTCTTGGGCGGACGCGAATTTGACCTTGTTATCGAAGCCCAATCTGTCAAGGTCGTATACCATGGAGCATACCCACAGACAGTTGTTGTCTGGTCAGAAGTCATTCCTGCACCTGCTAGGCCTACGCGCATCGCACATCTCCACTTCGACGAGCCTCAAGTACCCATCAGCAAGCTTGGACAACAATCGGTTATGCAAGCAACCCTTCTCGCTACTGTTGACTCTGCCGTTGCTCGTGCCAAGACCCGTACAGTCGCCCAGCAACTTCTCGAGTCTGAGCGCGAAGAACAGGAGGCCGACGAGATTCTCGCGATGATCTCCAAATGCGCCATCACGACGCCCACACCCACGAGCGAGAGGTTTACCATCGACCCTCCAAAGCTCATCATGTCCATCTCTACGACTTCATTCCCTTCTCCTCTTTCTTCTCCGGAACTCGCATCTTCTCCTGACAGCTCCAGGCCGAGCTCTCGTTCGTCGACCTTTTCGACCTTCTCTTTCTCTTCCGACGACGACGAAAGCATTAGCTCCGCATCTTCTTTCTCTTCCTTCGATTTCTTTGCTTCCACCAAGCCCTCATCTACTTTTGCGGCCTCCACTAAAACTTTCAACGAACACGCCCCTGCCTTCGTTCCTCGCCAGAAACGCGCTCCTCAGGTGTTCGTCGACAACAAGAAGAAGGACGTCACTAAATATCTCTACCAGGGTGGAGTCAGCACCGTCCTCACAGGCGGTGTTATGCTTGGTGCCGCCGCCGCCGCCCCAGCCAAAACTAATCAGGTACCCAAGTACCGTGCCCCAGTCGGTGGCAAGAAATTCTCCCCGACTCAAAATGCCGCCTCCGCTAATACCTGGAGACGCGCTGCCCGCGTTTAAATCGCCCCGATACGTCTCGCAAACGATCAATACGATTCGCATAAAGCGAAATTCAAGACTCAAGCCAAGCCCTACGACAGCCCAATGATCTTCAGTTGTTTTTTTTTCCACTTTTCCTGTGTATTTTTATTCTGTATAACTTCACTCACCGTCTTTCGTATAATTTTTTTCTTAGATCCCCCCAATTTGTAGCGCTACTATTTTGCTGTCGACACAGTCCCAGTTGCATTGATCCTTGTTATTGCTCTTTCCTCTGAACTTTTCTTCGAACTTCTATTGTTTGCTTTGGACATGGCCCTGCTCTATCGAACTTGCTTTCGTGTCTTCTTGCTCCTTGTACTATCTCCGGACTTCGCGTCCTCTCGTTCCTTCTCTTTTGTTATCTTGTATCTCCCTGCCAGGTGTTCTACCTGTTGTAATGTTCTCAATAATTTGATTCTTTTGCTTTGCCGATATTGCATATTACTCCATAAAGACGAATTTCTCATTTATATATACCAAGCATCGTCCATTTATAGCTGAGCCTGTGCTAGTCCTGTCTTGCCAAGTTGCATGGTGACCAACTACAACCGCCGTGTTTTGACAAAGCCATCCACCAGCGTTGGCTCATATCCCTGTTAGCTCTCAGACATCTTTCGGTCAATGCTTTCACCAGATGACGTACTGCCAGCATCTCATATTCCTCTTCCTCCCGAAGTTGTCGATCTGGTCGTCGAAAACTTGTCCCTAACCACAGATAAAGACACCATTCTTGCGCTCTTGTTTTCCAGACCTTTCTCCTTTTCTGCCCACAGACGCCTATTCTACACTATCGTAATCAGCGTATATGAAGAGGAATACAGCAGATCAGGCGTACTTAGCTATACACACCGCTTGGACAGAGCTATTGCCCATCACATTGATCTTCTTGCGGATTTTCTAGCCAATGACGGATCCGACCTGGCTTTTCTTGTTCGCAGTCTGCAAGTCAAAATCCATCCCGCTTGGTCATTTCTGTGGAATCTTCCCTGCACAAGGTTGTCGAAATTATGGCTGCCCGTGCTTTAAATCCGAACATACTTTCTGTGGGATCTCAGAACCTACCGAAAATTAAAAGGCACTCTTGGGCAGACCGTCCACTCCGGGCAGTAAATGCTATCCTCGACATTTGCTGCAGCTTTTTTATTTATTTTAATCCGTTAGGTATCCCGACCTCTATCGCGACACGTTACTCATGCCCACATACCTTAAGTTCATTGTATTGAACTGTAAAATTCGCGGCCAGATATAGCTAAAACCATCTCTAACATCTTCAGAATCAAGGATCCTACGAAAATTACCGGCCCCAGCTTCGCAAAGCGACATTTCGCACAGTATCGTCAACTACTGACCTGATAAGAACTATCCCAGTTTTCATGGAATTTCTGATGAGGGAACCTTTGCAAGCCCGCGAACTATAAGAAATTCAACTTATCATTAAATCATCCCTGTTTGCCGTGGAAGCGGTAGATCTTTCTTCACAATATGTACAGTGCAATAGATCTTCGGCTCGACCAACTACACCACAAATATCCAAGTCTCCGGAAGTTTACCTCATGGCTTTTGTTTTGCTTATCACTGAACAATATTGAGCTTAATAGTGCGGAGGCAGACAATCCAGGATGGCATCACGAAGAGCAGCAGTTCATGACGGCCATTAGATTGTCCACACGTACATTATCATCGCCTTTGCTACCCAATCTTTGGATACAACTCGATATATGCTTATCCCTAGGCATGTTTTTCCGCTCTCACACTCGCACTGGCTGAAGAGACTACCTGAGATTCTGGGAGCGATAGATATATAGTTAGAACAGATTAAGTAACTCAGTATTAGCTCGCACGAGTAGAGGTTGTTCGGAGAACTCGGTCAATACAAACGTCGTTCTATAAGGCTCTAAATTCTGCTTCGGTTAACGGAGCAATGTTGGGCATCAGAAAGAAAATATAAGCAGAATATCAGCTAGGGCCTAGGGATGGCGAAAACGAGCAGGCCCAGCAGTATAGTTGAATAATAAAGCAAAATACTAAGGATACATCAATATAAAAATACATGTTGTCAGAGTTTTAAAGTACTATTAGTCAATCCACAGACTACAAGTTGGCACTAAGGCCCGGATGTAACCCTCATAGATGTCTCTATCTTCGCCACAGTCCCCGTCACTAAACAAAAGGATGTAATGATGTGCTATACAGCACTCCCTTCTTCGGTGTTGTGTCGACTCATCGCGGGACTAAGCGTTTCAATCACGTAGGACAGGTTGGAGGAAGATTTATGCATTGAATTGTTGTCTTCCGCCTCCGAGCGTGCGATCCAAAAGTGGTTTTTTTTGCTGTTGCTCTGGGCTACAGAGTCCGCCTCTTCTTTATCCCAATTGGTCTGTATACACCAGGAAATGAGGATGATCGAGGATGCAACGCAGAATCCAACGATGGTCCTCGTAGGAGTGTCAGAATGTATGAAGCAGATAAGCGCCACTGCGAGAAAGAATGAGACCATTCTAATATAAGGATCAGTATAGGGTTCGCATCTCTGAACGTCCAATATTATTAAATTAAAATTAAAAATCCTCACCCCCATATAAGGAGAGCATACGGCAAGCTGTATAATATGGCAAGAATTTCCAGACCTCCAAATCGTGATTTAGAGCGACTGTCCATGTACAGTTGCTGTTATAGTGTCAGCTAGGCTAATCGTATAGTTAGAAGAACGAGAAACGCTTACAACTTCATTAATGTTATCGATATTGTCCCGACCTTTGGTCTTATTTTGCCGGCTTAAATGAAGTCCAAGAACAATGCTCCCGATGCTGGCAAACATTGATACGTAACTACATATTTGGGCAGCCGACCGTTGTGGACTTTCGTTGTTATCAACGNTATTTTGCCGGCTTAAATGCAGTCCAAGGACAATGCTCCCGATGCTGGCAAACATTGATACGTAACTACATATTTGGGCAGCCGACCGTTGTGGACTTTCGTTGTTATCAACGCTCTGGATAGCCAGAAATGCGACATTGGCATTTAACATAACCGTTGCCTAAAGAGGTCAATTAAGCGCCGGAAAATAAGGAAATGCGCTTAATACTCACGAACAAGACGAAGTGATCCCACTCGTCGTTCATCTTCTTCATCGACTCACTGAACACGGATTTATGCATGATGCGATCCACCCACATATCTTGCAGATTCCTCAAATGGAAGTCTGGCGCAAAGAATAAAATTGGAGAGAGGCTGTTAACCAGCCATGTGCGTTGATGGACATTGTCACCGTAGACCGAAACATTGCGCTCCACACGAGCATGTGGCTCTCCGTGGAAATGAAGAAACNCCACCCACATATCTTGCAGATTCCTCAAATGGAAGTCTGGAGCAAAGAATAAGATTGGAGAGAGACTGCTAACCAGCCATGTGCGTTGATGGTCATTGTCACCGTAGACCGAAACATTGCGCTCCAGACGAGCATGTGTCTCTCCGTGGAAATGAAGAAATTTCGACCGGGCTACAAATAGGACCACTTAACAAAGATTCTGACCAATGTTGAATGCAAAACTTACCGAAGATAAACATTTGCCGCGCTGCAAAATAAGCTTGAGTGTCGTGCACACGTGTCATCGGCGTTATCGGTCTCGTTAAACTTACCTAGAAGACTCTGAGCGCCAACAGTAATCGGCATGCCAATATTTTCTGCATAATTCATTGGTCCCATAAGAAAAAATTTGATCACAATCGGATATTGCAAAATGCAAAAAACTCACTGTCCATGTC
>NHYD01002775.1:2164-12676 GCA_002938375.1 Psilocybe cyanescens | reverse complement strand
CGTAGGTATAATCACATCCAATCTCCTTGTTCTGGTTTGCTGGTACCTCGGCCGTGTTTCAAATGGCCAAGGGGACATTAATGCCGGTGACGTTCACATTACGCCGCATTGGAGTCGTCAGGAACCTGTGAGCGAAAAATCTATGCCGTCTATTTCTCCTGCCGGCCTGTCCCTATCCGCTCTGGAAGGTGTGCAAAAAGCAGATAGTTTATCTTCGGGTCATAGTGGAGAAACAGGACACGACGTTTGATAATTTATGTCTTGGTANTGTGAGCGAAAAATCTATGCCGTCTATTTCTCCTGCCGGCCTGTCCCTATCCGCTCTGGAAGGTGTGCAAAAAGCAGATAGTTTATCTTCGGGTCATAGTGGAGAAACAGGACACGACGTTTGATAATTTATGTCTTGGTAGTATTTTTGGACATTGTCTATACACAGCCTAAGTGTCCAGGCTTATATTATATATATATTATCAATGGATTTTGATCCCTGAACATTGGTGTGTAAGATCCTCCAGACTGTGCCTGCCGCCGTCAGTACTGCGTATGATATCATGATACCTGCCTTCGAAGTTCGACTTGGGGAGGGCGCTCGGCGACAACGGCGACAACATAGTTTTACCTAAAAGGAAGTCTAGACCGAGGACTTGCCGAGAACGCTCGCGCAACCAACAGAGGTTGTTTATGGAGTACGTCCGCGATGGCTTCTTCGTCCGAGCGGCACCGTAACGTAGAGTATACTGTATACAGCTGGAAAAGTGGGGCCCAGTGGGCATTCGCGGCAGCATGGTAAAAATCTGTGCGTGCTCTTCCCCGTTCTATTATGCATCCTGCATCATGCACAGAGTAACTATTGGGCAAAATCCGTGCGCGCTCCTCCTTGGTCTCTTATGCATCATGCATCATGCGCTCAATAACTATTACTCAATATTATATGACAGCGGCGGCGGCGAGAGGAAACGTGCGGGCAATAAATGAGGAGCACCGACGCCGCAGCTCGTCTGTATAATAGATGCTACCCTATCAGAACCCTTGGTTACGGTTTGCTGTCCCCTTCTGCGCCACACGGGCTTTTAATCGGTGGGTCTTTTGAAGCGTCCAAGACAACTGTTTTATCATGTCTCTTAGTATTCAAGGCTCGTTAATCTCCTCTCCTCTCCTCTCCTCTAATCAAGTCGTGAATTCCGAGCCAGCTGGCAATATGCGATTTAGAATAGGTACTTCTCTCTATTGAGTTTCCGTTTCCGTCTCGAAGGCCGCACACCATTGATAACTATTGGTGTCCCATCTTATTCATTCAATTCGAGTCGTTCCGCCATTTCACTTCAATAGAAAGTGGACAGTTCATCAGCACGTTGTCCAATCCGCTCATTTGTATTGTGCGTGCACGCCGTCCACCCATCCCGTAGAGGGGTTATGATTACCCGACGTCACGGCGAGCCCTGGATAAAGATAAGTACCCTACTAAATACATGCTTATGATTACTGTAAAATAGATCCTGAAACAAGAGCCAGAGATTACGATTACAGTTGTCCCCACACGACTTGTGGATGTGCAAGTACTCTAGTGTTCTTAGTACACAACGTCAGCGTTCATGGCACACGGTGAATTAATGTGCCAACAAAGTCGTCGAACACTGGCGGAAGCGAGCTCTAGAGCATATGACATCCTGAATTGCATATCGTGCGACATGGAAGATCTAACTAAGAATCGGAGTATGAATATTCACCGAGCGTCAGACTAAACGCTTACACTGGAGATGAGTATAGAATCATCTACGATATGATATGATGACCCATCCACAGTGAAATGGAACCTGTAGCCGTGTCCGTGCCCAGACATAGCGTATATCTACTCGAGTACGTCCTGAGGGTCAGCCTCTGTCGAGGCCAGGCCGTCCATAAAACACAGAACATAAAACAAATTGGGAAGGCGAATTTATATTTATGGTCGATGGGTTCTGCGAGAGTCAAAAGTCGAGAGTGGAGGCAAACTCGCACCGGAAACCCTGAATGAACGATACACACCGCGAAGAACGACTCAACTCAAAACAAAAGCGGAAGGTAAAAAAAACGAAAGCACAACTCAAATTACAACGTATCATATCACACCATGCATAGTACACTCTCTAACACCCCGCCCAACGCCTAATACAAGACCTTGCTCAGCCGCTGCACGCCCCCGAGCAGCACGTCGCCGCGCTTCACGAGCGCCTCGTACTGCGCGTTCTTGAGCGATGGGCGGGTGCTGCGCACGAGGCCGTGCGCCTTGTCGATCTTGCATGCTAGCCGGGAGAGGGATATGAAGTGCGAGAGGTCGCTGTGAGCCGAACCGAAGGGAGACGAACACGAACGCGAGAAGAGGGGAGGCGGAGACAGAAGGCGGAGGCGGGAAGGGGAGAGGAGAGATGCGGGAAGGGGTAAAAGAAGCGGAGTCAGCGAGAAGCAGAACAACAGAAAAAGAAAGGCAACGCACGCATCCACAAAGTCCACGCTCACGCCAAACGCGGCGCTCAGACTCTCCAGCGTGAGGCTCTCATACGACTCGAGCAATTGGGCGTATGCGCGCACGCGCATCTCGCGCGTATAGAAGCGCGCGTGCGGGGAGAGGGTGCGTGAGGGCAGGAGGTGGGTTTGTTCGAGGGTTGCTGGAGGTGAGATGGAGGGTTAGCATGAGGGATTAGCATGAGGGGAAGGGAAGGGAGGGAACGCACCGAGGGCGATGAAGAACTTGTCGTAGTGGCACTCGTAGAGATTCCGGACGAGATCGCCGAGGATGGGCAGGTCGGGCAGGACTTGGTTCACTTCTGGCGCTTTGATCAACTTCATCGGCAACATCACAATAATTAGTGCCCGAAATTTTGAAGCAAGGTAGAACAGCGAAACGAAACGCACCCGTTTATCCAGATCGACGCGGCCGAGATGCAGTGCCCCGGCGATGACAGTGAGGGCGACAAAGTCGTTGAACGACATGAGCTCGGACGCTGTGAATGTGGAGAGCGCGTCGAGGAGGAGCTCGGCGCCGCGCGGGAACTGGCGGGTGGAGATGAGGTGCAGGCCTTGGTACACTTTGAGGCGGTTGCGGCGGTCCCAGTCGCCGCCTTCGTCGATGAGCCTGTGAGAAAGGAAATGAGGAAGGAAATGCAATTAGAATTAGGGGAGGGGAGAGGGAAGGAGGGGGCGTACGTACTTCTCGGCGTCGGCCATGTTGGAGGTGATGATCTTGTTGTCGTTGAAGAAGAACCCGATGCGCACGATGGTGAGCGTGATGTCAATGCGCGACCCGAGCCCAGGCGTCTTTTTGAGCGCGAGCTGTTGCGCGGCGAGGGATTTGTCCTGCTCATGCGTGCATGGTCATAGTCAGGGTCATTGCGGCACATTCAGTTTAATATGGGGACGCACCTTGTCTCCGATCCGCGTCAGATAGTTCGCCCGGGCCTTGAGAGCGTCCGAGATCTCGGACTCGCCCTCCTGCTTCTCGGCCTCTGCGAGCCGCTCATCGAGCTTTTGGAGCTCGGCGGCGTTGGCGGCTTCCATCTCGGCGAGGAGGGCTTTGTCGAGGGGCAGCGGGGACGATGGGGAGGAGGTTATGCTTTTGTAGTACGGGCCCATTTCTGTGCGGTGTGAGAGTGAGGATGAGAATGAGGATGAAGATGAGTAAGGAGAAAGTACTTGCGATCTGCTTTGAGCCCTTCGAGCAGGGCGGTGCGGGCTTCATCGTGCAGGTGGGCGAGGGACGGGCTGGAGAGAATGAACAGCTTTTCGGGCAGAGTGAGGTTTGGAATCGGGAGGACCACTTCGTCGGCCATTGTCGTGGAGGAGTTGCAAGTAACTGTAAGAGTGAGATCAAATCAAATCGAGACAGGAAGACGCGTCAGCTCTGATGTTCCCACGCATGCGACGCGTGTCCCCTCTCCCCATCACATCTCTTCCTTCTCTTTGAATTCCATTCCATCCCATCTTATTTCGATATCATCCTCATCCAACCAAAATATGTCGTCTTCATCACCATCCGTATCCGAGATCCTCGCCCGTGCATCTAAGCTCGCATCTACGGACCCAAAGGCGGCAGAGGCGCTGTACAAGCAGATCCTAGCGACCTCGACCAGCCAGAGTGGGGAGGGGCTACGAGACCAGGAGACGGCGCTCGTCAAGCTCGGCGAGCTATATCGTGACCAAAAGTACGCTTCTGCGCCGCATGTACATGGACGGAGCTGACTGACGGATGTACGCAGGTATGCGGAGGGGTTGGCGGAGGTCATCAACCGCTCGCGGGCGTTCATGTCATCTACTGCCAAAGCCAAGACTGCGAAGCTCAGTGCGCCTTTGATTCTCCCTCTTCCCTTGATTCCATCGATCTGACCTCTGATTACGATTACCCCGCTGCCCAGTCCGCACGCTGCTGGACTACTTCGCCGCCATCCCCGACTCCCAGAAAGTGCAGATGAAAGCGCTGACGGACAACATCGCCTGGGCCAAGCAGGAGAAGCGTATCTTCCTGAAGCACAGTCTCGAGACGCGGCTTGTCGGACTGTGCGTACCTCTCTCATTGTCATAATTTCAGTATTCGGTTTTCGTGTGCTAAGTTTTCGTTATCATTTATTGTACATACAGACAACTCGAGTCCCGCCAATATCAACCTGCACTCGCGCTCATCGATACCCTGCTCACGGAGCTCAAACGGCTCGACGACAAGATGATCCTGACTGAGGTGCACCTCCTCGAGAGCCGCGTGTATCGCGGGCTGGGCAACATGCCCAAAGCCAAGGTGCTTTTTCTCCTTTCTCGTTCCCTTCTTCCCTGCATCCCCTGCGTCCCTTCACGTCTCCCCTTATTACCCGTACCTACGCTAACCCGCACTCACTCCCACCTGCAGGCATCCCTAACATCCTCCCGCACAGCCGCCAACGCAATCTACTGCCCACCTTCCCTGCAGGCCCAGCTCGACCTGCAGTCCGGCATCCTGCACGCGGAGGAGAAGGACTACAGCACCGCGTACTCGTATTTCTTCGAGGCGTTTGAGAATCTGTCCGCGCTCGGCGAGAGCGAGGGGGGGAGTGGCAGTGAGGGAGGAGGAAGTGGGGGAGGGAAGGCGCTGGAGGCGTTGAAGTATATGCTGTTGTGCAAGGTTATGTTGAATTTGGTGGGTGTTGGTTTTTTCTTCTTCTTGCTTTTGGTTTCGGTTCGGCTCGGTGTTGGCTTTTCCATCATTTTTTCATTTTTTCTTCATATACATATTCATCGTATCGTAACTGATGTTCTATTCCGTTCCGCCTTTCCTTTTTCCTCTCCTTGCCCAACGCCAACGCTATTTTTCGTCGCCTCCGCTTCTGCCTCGTCGTCCATCAATTCTGGACTACCGCCAATCGCCAACTGCCTTCACCCAACAACAAAAAACAACAACAGCCCGAAGACGTGAACGCCCTGCTCACCATCAAGCTCGCCCTGCGGTACGCGTCCTCGCGCGACGTGGAGAGCATGCGAGCCGTCGCGCGTGCACACCAGAAGCGGGATTTGCGCGCGTTCCAGGGGGTGTTGCGGGAGTATCGGGTCGGTGAGTTGCGGCTTTTATTATCACTATTTGGGATATCGGGACTTCTCTGGCACGGTTGGTCGACGGACCGTCGTCGGCCGTCGAGATGCTCTGTTGGGTTTGAAGAGAAAGGAGCCGACACCTCCCTATTCCACTACGCGTTCGCCAGTGCGCCCTCCATCCCATTCCCATCCTTCAACTCCATTTATTTACTTATGCGGCTTCTTTGTTTATTCACTCTCTCATCATTTGTTCTTGTTCTCTCTTTCCGGCATCTCAATCTCAATCTCACTGACGCTGACGCCGCTCCTTCCCTCCATATACCCATCGCTACCAATATTATAGAGCTACAATCCGATCCAACGATCCGCACGCACCTTGCCGCGTTATACGACACGCTGTTCGAGGGTAACCTGAAGAAGATCGTCGAGCCCTACTCGGTCGTGGAGGTCGCGTATGTCGCGGAGCAGGTCGGGCAGGAGCGGCAGGCGGTGGAGACCAAGTGCGTTTTTTTGGCTTGCGTTGCGTTGCGTTGGTGAAATGTCAGCGTTGACCTATCTTTTATTTTATTTTGCATGGCAGACTGTCGAAGATGATCCTCGACAAAGTGCTCTATGGCGTGTTGGACCAGGGTCGCGGGTGTCTCGTCATCTACGACGAGCCGAAAGCCGATGTAAGTCTTCTTTTCTTTTCCCTTTCTCCTCCTCCTTCTCCTCCTTGTACGCCATTCACTCACTCTTTCTCGACCACGTCGTACAGAACACATACGGGGCCGCCATCGAGACACTCGAGCAGATCAGCAAAGTCGTCGAGTCGTTATATGCCAAGGTAAGCTTCCGTCTCTAGATTGTTTGTTTTGATTTCGATGACTGACGTTGTGCCTGCTTCCTTACACCCAGACTGTGAAAATTGCTTAGACTCTAGAACTCGAAGGCGTTGTTGGTCGGTCGTAAGGCTGGGTAGGGTAGTGGAGTTTTCTGGTTGCTGTTTGACCCGGGAGCGAGCGTGTTGTGTCGCCTGTTCTTTCAATTGTACTTTAGATTAATGCACAGCTGCTCTTTTCTATCTTTGTTTCAATATGCTCATTGTACATCATTGTGTGTTCTCGGCGAAAGGTATGTAAGTCTAGCGTCCCAGGATTACTGCAGCCCCTTTCTCA
Organism: Psilocybe cyanescens; assembly: GCA_002938375.1. Classification (NCBI taxonomy): domain Eukaryota; kingdom Fungi; phylum Basidiomycota; class Agaricomycetes; order Agaricales; family Agrocybaceae; genus Psilocybe; species Psilocybe cyanescens. Next base: position 5,987 of record NHYD01002775.1, on the reverse strand, counting down.
CATTATCTTATCATCAACATCTACTTACACGAAACCCCATTTCCCCAGACAGCGACTGCCGCTTTTCTCTTTCTTTACGCATCGTATACATCTGTAACACAGTCAATCGTCCAATTGATATATCGTGTTCTTATCATGTTCCGCGTGACTCTCAGCGAGCCCTGTAATAACGGGCTTTCAAGAGCCTACAGAACAAGGAGGCATCTCAGGGCCAAGCACGAATATGAAAGATCCAGACAAACACGACGACCAGAGCAAAAAGAAGCATCCGAACTTGTACATTTGGTTAAGAATATAGTAATGTAATCATTATGTACCGGCAAGACGTCAGCTGATGCGTTCGGGAATAAATGTGATTTATTTAGATTTGACCTTGGAAGACGCTCGTCCCTCGCCTCAAGGGGGCCTCGAGCGATCTGGGGCATGTTAACCAAACCATTATTCGCAAAGGGGATGTCTGATACTAGGAAGTAACCAGGTCTTAAAAATATGGCCTAAATTGCGGAAGTGAGGAAGGGCCGGGAAAAGTCGACTATAATTTGACGAAAAATGGGTGAGGAAAGAGGAAAAAACCTACAATGTTTGTGTTGTTATAAAAGAAATATCCCAGAGTATAAGGACACTTACCTTAATTGCACGCAATCAATTATCGCCCATATAATCGAGATAAATGTACACATCTGGTCCGGTCAGGGTATTCTTCTGAGCAGCTTCGAACCAGGGTGCAACGTCCGTTAACTCCTTCTTCTTCAACTCGTCATAGTCATTTCCAGAATCCAGCACAAAGATAGCCCTACGAGTTTCAGAACCGTCTTCAGGCAGACGACCTCCTGCAACAGCTATGTAGGAGTCACGATGTTTGCTCGCGATCGTACGCATAAGGGAGAATGCGACATGGCCGTTGGGTTCAACGTCGAACGCCTTCTTGACTTTGTCATGGTCAAATGCATATCCTTTGACATACTTCTCGTTAAATACAAGCATCTGCAATGATCGGTTAATCCAAGGTCATAGTTGGAAGAGACTCTGACTTACCGCGATCAAGGTAATAGTGGGTTGAGTTGAATTAAATGATGTGTCAATCCGGTTACATACTCAATTAAAGCTCCGATTAAAAACCTACCCCCGACGAACCATTGTTATCGATTCATTGATGAACGACCACTCTGCATAGCGTCAATAACTGGTCGATACAAGTACGTGGGGTTAAGTATGGCCCTCTGAACTGCCGATTGACTTGTTTATCAGGTTCAAAACGCCATTCATGTTAAGTCCAAATTATGAAGTACCCAACCATCTGCTACACCTTGTTATGTGTTCTGTGAGCAGGACCAACACTCAGACACAGAAAGACCCTCTGGAGGATATTACCTATCCGGTCATCAATGATCTCCTCCATGAGCATAAGCTTACTCTGCCTGGTCGCTTCACAGTCTATCCCCAACTCAGGCTTTTGTGGAAACCTCACTGCAATGACACAAGATCAGAAATACTGGACATGGCTCTTGTCAACTTCCGAATTAGAGAACCTTTCCTATTTAGACTGGGGATTGAGTCGAAGAAGCTGATATGGGCATACTTGCATGACCTATCAAGGCCCACTGACTTGGCACTAAACCCAGTTATCATGACCCAATTCCATGAATTGGCTCTGTAAGCCGAGGACCAGGCAAAAGCCATCATCAAAAACAAACATGTCCCAGATGACTGACAAGTCCCCTTTCTCATGTTCATATGTCCTTACTGGACATTCGAGTTATTTGTACCCTTCGATGAACCCCAGTTATCCGTTCATCACCGTAAACAATCAGATAGTGCCGATTATGGAGCTACTATAGAGGCCTTTTTCTGTTCCCAACAGGAACCGCTGCAACGTGAGCTATATCTTCTTGGCACACAAGCGTCTGCAATACGGTTAGAAGAGATCATTGCATCGAAAGATATCTCTACGCTTTCTATGCAGCATGAGGCTAAACAATATCAGGAGTGGCCCATTACACTCGGGTGAATGGTATGCACTTTAATTTTGTCCGTTTTGGATCATGGTTAACCAGTTTCTGCAAGGTCTTGTGAGTTGTGTCATAAACCCATCCTTCAATTAAAATTCAACATATTGATATGCTTGAATACAGGGGACATTTACTTTCAGAATATATTAGGCAGGCAGTGCAATGACATGCTACTATATCTTGCCTCCACTGTTCCATTTCACTTCATGTCTACTTGCTGTACATACTGTTTCCTTTGTTCTAGCATTGACCCCCTCTCCATACTGCTTGCTATACACTATCAACTGTACTATCAGTCCTATCCTCTGTCCTAGTGACATTGGTCAACGTGAATGCTGTACCTCTGATCAGTTTCAATTCCCACCCATTCTGAACACAATAAGCACCCAAGGAGACTGGAATCGAGTCCACTGTCTCAGTGGTGCAGGTGAATAATTTCCTTTGTGCACAGTCATCTCAACATCAACGTCAGTTTTTCTATCCGCTGGTATCGATTCTAGAACGTGTTCCTAATGGAATGTATGCGCCTTCTAGCCTGTCGCCCCAAGGTTGACGTCAAAGTTGACACCCAAATCTGGATCCACTGTAGATGCACTCAAAACTTGCTCACTGCTCACGCCCTATTCGTATTTACATTGGGTTCTGTTACAATGCCATCCAAAACCCCGAAGACGCCCTAGACAAAGGCACCCGCATGAATTGCGCAAGAAGTGGGAGCGCTGGAAGCTGGAGAGCTGTGTGTGGATATGAAGGGGTTGAATTTGGACGTCTCACCTGGTTCAGGCTTGGGTTTTGGATCGAAGAAGATAGATACCGGCGTCTACATTGTTCTCATGCATCTTGGTCCACTTTCCTTCTTCATAAACAAACTAGCGGCCAACTTCAAATGTAGATGACACCTCTGGCAAACATGTGGGAGGCTGAGAGAGTCAAAAATACAGATTGGGTGTCTCAACCAGGAGTCCAGGAGCAGCAGGTAGCGTGACTGCCAGTCTTGTTTGCCCACCTTTCCTTCCTCTAGCTCACATTTCTTTCTAATCCAACGGCATGGCACGACACCAAGCCTGCGTCATGTCAGGCTTTGTTTGCCTGCCTTCTTTGCATCCGTGTTACTCTGAGTGAGCGGAGCTGTCACTCTGCGTATCCAAATATTGTAGGCTTGTGCTCGCCGGCACTGCCCCCAGCCCAAGTATGCCTGACAGTAAGTACACCGACTGCAGATCAATGCTGTTCACCCATCAAAACACGCTGCCACCTTTGTATCAGCCCTGGAGCTCCCTGGAGCTGCATCTACCGACTAGCGGGTTCTAAACACCCCGCACCATCATAGTATCATCGCGGCTTGTCAGACTGTGTGTACACTCTCTCATTGTCATAATTCCAGTTTTCGGTTTTTGTATGCTAAATTATTGTACATACATACAGATAACTCGAGTCCTACCAGTACCAGCCCTCACTCGTGCTCATCAATACCCTGCTCGCGGTGTTCAAGTGGCTCGACAACAAGATGATCCTCGGAGGTGCACCTCCTTGAGAGCCACATGTATCGCGGGGCCCAGGCTGGGCAACATGCCCGAGGCCAAGGTGTGTTGCTTTTTCTCCTTCCTCTTCCTCGTTCCCCGCACTACCCAGACTTACACTAACCCCTACCCCACCCATTCATCTCTAATATCCTCCTGCACAGCCGCCAACACAGTCTACAGCCCACCTGTGCTGCAAGCACAGCTCAACCTGCAGTCAGGCATCCTGCATGCAGAGTAGAAGGACTATCACACCGTGTACTTGTATTTCTTCGAGGCATTTGAGAATCTGTC
>NHYD01002772.1:0-15263 GCA_002938375.1 Psilocybe cyanescens | reverse complement strand
GTGTTTTAACAGGTCTGGCTCTTTGTGTCAATATGACGTTGGACGGACGGAAACAGCAAGGTATGATTGACGTTAAAAAACCCTCGGGGCTTAGAATGCCGGTCACCAAAACAGACCTCCCTCTGTCTAATAATATGCCTCTATCATTCTTGCACCAGGCCTTAGACCAAGAACCGTGGCACATTACTGATGGACACGTTATGCATATCACCTTTAACGCTATTATACGTCAGGTCTCCTGTCAACCGCCATCAGAATTTTGGATCCAAGGAACACATTTTCTTGGAATCGACCGGCCCAACTTCGATCGCTTTGCGGTGGATCATTACTTCAGAATTGTCCACGTTCTGACTCAGNCGTTATGCATATCACCTTTAACGCTATTATACGTCAGGTCTCCTGTCAACCGCCATCAGAATTTTGGATCCAAGGAACACATTTTCTTGGAATCGACCGGCCCAACTTCGATCGCTTTGCGGTGGATCATTACTTCAGAATTGTCCACGTTCTGACTCAGGCGGATTATTGGGTTGGATCTCCTGGCACTGTCGACAATGCAAATTATCTTGTTGATTCTCGCAAAATTTCCGACTTCGCGATAGCCTTGTTTGATATCCTATCCAATCAAAAGTAAGGTCTCGTAATTTTTTCTATCGTAATACACAAGTATACTGAAAGCGTGTTGAAAAGTCATAACGATTCAGATGAATACTATCTTTCCAAATTGTTTTGCTTCACTCTTGCATTGATCCCTGGACATTCATCTCTGGGAATGTACCTGTGCGACAATCAACATAAACTTTTGCCACCTAGGGGAAAATGGGGGAAAATGGAGGCAGAGACCGTGTCATGCATAGCTCAGTACACAAAGGTGCTTTTTAAATGGCTGGATAATTTCCACACATTCACTGACATTGCATCCCCTCTAGGAATACAGACGAAACATTGCCTCATCGTCTGGCACTGCGAACCGGCACAGCAAAGGCACTGAGTCTGTACCTCCAAAAACAATACATAAAAAGCATCGAAATAAGCTACAGCTGCGTAGCAACCAGACGACACGGTGTATTGTACAATAATTTTTATGCACAAGTTTACTTTTATTCAAAAACCCTACGCGTTGTGGGCCGTCTCATAGCAATGCAGAAACCTTATATTATTCGAGTGAAATCAAATCTCAATTTCCCGCAGTGGTGGTATACACTTTTTTCAGATCCGGCGCTTATTGCGAAACACCCCAGAGTGTCGCTACTCCAGGATCCCTGCATTAACGTTAACTCACGACGTGTATTAGGGTTTAGTCAAATGCCCGTCGGAACCCACTTTCCTGCCCTCTCTCTGTTTCACCGGGGACAATTGTGCGCAGATGGACCATGCTCTTAGAATCATCCGTGTTGCCTGCCCTCGTAACGACACAAGTGCAAAGTAGTCTGGAAAACCACCAACCATTACAAGAACCAGTCCACGGAAACACAGTCATTTTAGATTTAGATTTCAAAATTATACGACATGGAGTCATTCTTTTGATTCTTCCTTCGTTCTTCTCTTCCTTCCTCTCTTCCTTCCTTCCTCTCTCTCTTCCTTCCTCTCTTCCTCCCTTCTTCTCTTCTTCTCTTCCTCTCTCTCCTCACTCACTCCAACTGCGCCAACCCCTCCCTCACATACTCCTCATACAGAGCCTTCCAATTCGCATGCCAGCGGCTCAGCACCGGACGCCCCTCCGCCACGTCCGCCGCGGCCCACATAATCCTCAGCTGGTCCACCTCGCGCTTCGTCTCATTGTCCGGGACCAGGACGTAGAACTCGCCCAGCCGCACTTTGTAGAGCATGTAGAGCGCGGTTTCCTCTCCGGACCAGGCGCCGGCGGGTTTGGAGGAGGAGGCGGAGGAGGCGCTAGTGAGGGAAGGTGTATGTCCATCCGGGGCTGTGAGAGGGGGGAAGGGGAGGGAGGTACGCGTGAGCTAGCCGGAAGCATACCCAATAATATAGGTGACGTACATGAACAGATATGCGGTGACGTCAGAGCGAGCGCGTCTGAGAACTGGCCTCGTGACTGGCCGCAAACTTTAGAATACACTTTACATTGTACAGGTGCAACCGCTTTTGGTAGCTTAAACGTGCCTTTATGACTACGAGTAGCAGCAACTGCTCCAAACCCTTCAACCACCCCAAGCTCCCTCCATCGCTTGCTCACAGCTTCCTTTGAGTCGCGTCCACTGTTACAACCCGTCGATACCCATTATGTTGTAGCCAATGCTCTCGAGGTCGACCCTGGTAGCAATGCCCTTACAAAAAGAATATAAAGAGATGACGAATATCTGGCTCAAAGGCAAGTAAAGTTCTCTTCCATGTTCAATCCAAACCCTGCTTACTATCGACAACGCCGTCAGCCTGGTCCGATGGCTGCATTTCTACTAGGCGCAGGCCCTACACCACCTCTCACTCGACAAGAAATCGCCGTAGCCATAGCCAATCGCATGCTCGACAACGCAACTCCTGGACCAGCCAATTTTCACAACGATGACAACAATAAGGACACCGATCCCCAGCCCCGTAATCAACAAATTCCGCAGGGAATTTACCCTCTAGGTAAATTTTAGGATGTTACATATTGATAACACACTCAATATCTGGATATCTAGTTGGCCGAGTCTTGACTAGGATGCTGGTCAATGACGACCTTACGAGGGACCTTGAGATCGACGTCGGCATTACCTTTCAGGACTTCGTCAGCTGTATCTGTGCCAATATGGGCATCGATCCCACAACTGCCAAACTCGGTTGGAATCATGCGACGATCTAAACGTGCACCGGCTCAACAGTTGGACAATGAAGATGATCTCAAGAACACCTTCCGTGACTTTCTCAAGGTGCAGAGCAGTACGCGCAGGACCAAGGAAGTTTCCATGCTTATCAGTCATGCCATAGGTCTTCCTCAATACACTAAATGATTTTCTTGCAATATCTTTCAACAATTTTCAGAATGCTAAGCCGGCTGAAGCCCTGAAGAAGAAGACCGATGAAAACCGAACCACTGATTTCGCATATCGTGAAGAATTGAAGCTTGTGCAGGAGAAGCTCCGTTGCACCGACCACGCGAGTCCAAACCGCTAGTGCTACGTCAGCCCCGAAAACCCGAAGGAACACATCAGGCTGGAAGTGGAGGGGGTGACGCTCTGGGCGCGTAAGCTTGTATTTTTTTTGTCTTCTTGTTCTTTGGATAAAAATACTGATGATTTGATTAGAAAGACGATCCTGATGTCGACCACAACTGTGTCATACCGTCAAGTTACCTCTCTTTGGACTACCTTCGTGAACGTAACTGCCCCTCCGGTACCAAGAAGATAGCTTCCAATGCAACAACCCAGCCCATCCACGTCAATATTACCAAAAACCTACTTGCTGCTTCTAGTTCTGCCAATTGGTTTGCCTATCCTTCACACGGCTTCAAACGCACGATCTCTGCCGTCTCATATTCCTCTGATGATGGTACCTATTCCGAATACCTAACGATCTCCGATCTCCTCACTGAGCTGCGTGTCAACTACCCGAAGCCCAACTTCCCGCAATATGAAAACCTTTTGGCGAAAAATGAATTTTATACGCGGAGAGTGTACTGGAATTCGACAAGGATTTCTACATTGATCTCGGCCTGGCTGAAGGCGCCATTGATTCATTCATGAGGGTGATTCGAAAGGCTCTGAAGCACAAGAAGCACGCTAAGTTGGAGAACAAAGAGAATAAAGAGAATAAATGTAAGCAAAGTGCTGAACTCTAATTATACGGTTTATATGTAGCCACAATCTCTGTACCAACCAACAATTTTATCAGGTGTCATCGATTCAAATACCACTGACCACAGTATCTCGTAAGGATCATAGGTGGGCTCCCCACCAAGCCCACCAATTTGTTCGTCGCAACGCACCGCTTAGTTGCGCCTGCTTTGTTGTTCCGCAAATGGAACGAAATCACATGGCCTGTCAGGGTTTGAAGTGAGTCGTGATATATGTTTCGATGTTGCAACTTGTTGCAAGCGGTTCTGAATTTACAGTAATTACGGAACATGCTGTGCACACGAGGCCGCGGTTCCCAGAGCATGCCCACGAAACCTACGACATGTACTCAACAACTTCAACGTCTGATACTGCAATTCCCTCTTTCTGGCACTGATCGTAGCGAGTGCGTATGGCAAACCACCAGTATCGAAAGAGCTCACAGAGCACTTCCGAAGATGGTAAGTATCCGACATGGACAGAGGCACCGTCATGTCATCTGCACGCTCAAGTCAAGATTTCCGGCGAAGGCGAGCATCCTCAGAGACAGACCCCGCAGAATAATGGTATATTAGCCGGGGCTGAGAACGTTCTGATCAACGGGGGTACATTCAATGTCACCCACCAACATTACAAAAACTACGACGATAAATGTACGTCGAAAGGCACATTCAGGCATTTTCAATGTTGTATTGATATCCTTTTCAAGGGATGGAACTTCTTCGTTCAAACACGGCGGCGGGCGCTTTCCACAACTCTGACGATCGACGGGATCCACCCAAGTGCCACCCTCACACCCGAGAAGCTGTGATCAAGGATATCATGGACTGGGTGATCGANTGTATTGATATTCTTTTCAAGGGATGGAACTTCTTCGTTCCAACACGGTGCCGGGCGCTTTCCACAACTCTGACGATAGACGTGATCCACCGAAATGCCATCCTCACACCCGAGAAGCTGTGATCAAGGATATCATGGACTGGGTGATCGACGCCGATCGAAAGGAGCAATTCTGTTGGATATACGGACCCGCAGGCTCTGGGAAGTCCAGTATCGCGCAGACCATCGCTGAACTATGCGAAGAGCAAGGGAGGCTTGCTTCGAGTTTCTTCTTTGCGAGGACAGTACCAGGCCGAAACACTTATACGCATCTGATCCCAACGCTGGCATACCAACTTGCTTTATTCATCCCAGATATACGCGAGTACATGGCAGAGGTCATTCAGGCAGACGGCCTGATTTTTACACGCTCGCTTCCAACGCAACTCGATACCGTCATCCTGAAACCACTAGCGCGTCTCACCTCCTGTAATTGCAATAACTCTGACCAGAAGCCCAGGAAAAAGCCTTACCCATATCTTGTAATCATAGATGGACTAGACGAATGCGATGGACACCAGAACCAAAGTTACATTCTGTCCTCATTTTCTTCCATTCTCAAAACCACTTCGGTATCCCTCATCTTCCTCGTCGCAAGCCGACCTGAGCATGCGATAAGGGTGGCATTCAATGGCGGCCTCCACGAGCACACCCGTCGGCTCGTACTAGACAAGGAGTACCATCCAAATGAAGATATCCGAGTGTACCTAAAGTCAAAATTCGACGAGATCAAGCGTGTGCATCCCCTCGCATCAAGCATACCTTCTGACTGGCCAGCTACCTCTCAGGTCGAAAATATTGTGCATAATGCATCCGGACAGTTTATCTATGCGTCCACTGTGGTTAAATTCATCAAGTACCATCGTGATAGGCCAACCAAGCGCTTGGACATCGTGCTTAACAACTTTTCTCCTGGGAATCACACGCCTTTCGCCGATTTGGACGCATTGTATGGACACATCCTATCTCCCGATGAATCTATGATCGAAACGGTTCTTTCCCTCTTTGCGTTTATGTTCGCTACGGCGAAGATGGATACAGGACTAGCAGGTCGCCAGAGCACACAAACTCCGGATTTTATCGAAGCATTTCTTGGCCACGAACCTGGGGAGCTTCTGCTGGCACTGGCTGATCTTCACTCCATTGTGGATGTGCCATCTGTACAGCAGCCATCCGAGGGTGTCTCAACTACACGGCCGCTACGTCTATTCCATGCATCCTTAGGTGATTTTCTTTTAGACAAAAGAAGGTCTGGCAGATTATACATCGATATGGAAGCGTATTACACAAGATTTGCGATAAGGTGCATGACACATTTGACGCCCTGGCTACGGCTGAGTGGTGTGTTTTTCATAGTTTTGAATCTTTATAAGGCAGTATTAATCTTGCGTTCGAATAGCGTCTCTGCCCGGATCTCTGGGTCGCGACTCCTCTAGTTTAATAAGCTTTGCCCATCCTGCCTTTTTACACTTTCTCACATCTATCGATACTGTCAACGAAGAGCTCCTCCATGAATTATCTAAATTTCCCATGGATTTATTCTTTGGGAATGTATTTCAAGACGAGTGTCAGGCCTTCACGCTTGTCCCGACGTTGTTTCACTGGGCTAAAAGCAAGGTTTGAATTCTTAATCATATTTTTATATAAACATTACTCATAATGCGCTTGTCTCACGCAGAAATATGATCTTCATAACATATTTACTGATCATTATTCCAGTCAGATTAAAGTTTGCCTGTCTGATACCAATATCAATTTCCCCCAGCACATTTTAACAGGTCTAGCGCTTGCCGTCAGTATGGCATTGGACGTTTCGGTACAGCAGAGTGGGATAGGTGTTGAAAAAACGTTGGGGCTTACAGTGCCGGTCACCAAAACAACCCTCCCTTTGTCCCATTCCATGCCTCTGTCATTCTTCGACCATGCCTCAGACGAGAAACTATTGGAAACCACTGCTAGACGTACCCAGAGACGCATCTCTGACGGTGTTGCTTACATTATGCGAGCCTTCGATCCAAAAAGAGGAACGAATTGGTGGCTCTTCCTTGGGATTGTACCGAACAACACCCAGTTGCCTTTTCGCGACTTATATGCTCGCATAAATCATTATCTCAGACTTGTCCACTTTCTGACTCACGAGGATTATACGGATGGATTGTCCACTGTTGACAATACCCAATATCTCATTGATTCTCACAAAGTTTCCGACTTCGCAATAAGATTGTTTGATATATTGACAGCGGACCTCCATCCCTCCCACAAGTGAGTACAATTTCTTGTAATTATTTTTACCTCGATGCAAAAGTTCATTGAAAGTGCCTTCAGTACTATTAGATCTGTTTCTATAGAGTATCTTTCGAAATTGTTTTGCTTCGCCCTTCCGTTTGTCCCGGGACAATCTTGCTTGGGAAAGTACCTGTGCGACAATCGACATAAGCCTTTCAGACCTGATATTCAGGGTTCGGAATGGAGGGTAAAGATCGATGCGTGTATAGCCCAATACATTGAGGTGATTATTAAATGGTTAGCTGACATATACATAATCGCTTACACCGTATCACCAGGAATATAAACACCGCCTTGCCTCGTCTTCAGACACTATAAACCTACATCGCAAACGCGTTCGATCTGCATCCCCAGGAAGTACAGATGTGATGTATCGGAATAAACGACAGCAACCGATTGAACTGGACACGTAGGGGCTTTCTACTGTTGATTTTGTTTTCAACGCAATTTTCACGCAATTTTCGACAAGATTGACCTTAATTAACAGTCATCGTTCATTGAGTCAACGATGATTACAAGATGATCATGATGCATGATGTCCGAAGGTATGTACTACGTGATCAAACCAATCGAAATCCACGGAACACCGTGACGGCGGAACTTAGCCTGCTTCTTCCCAAGTTCTTCCTAACTTTGTCCAAGTAATAACTATGAACAGAGAATACTTTCCAGCTCAAGTCGTCGTCATATTCAAGCGGTTATTAGACGTTGTCTCAGATTTATTCATCTGGCAATGAGGTCAATTTACCAGGGACGTTACAATGAAAGGTCTGTCTGGTTCAAGTCTTTCTGGTTGGATTCTTAAATAGAAAGCCTTCCACTATTGAGAATTTATTGATATCTACTGCTGTCGTGTTATAAAATAGGCATGATAGCAAACATCGCTGTAGGCATTAGCGGTGGGGGGCTTTACTCGAGTACTTATTACTTACAGCAAAGTCAAGCTGCAAGCAAGGGGAAGCCGCTGCTCGAAAGTGGACCTCTGTCCAAAGCTCTCAGCTTTTTGACTTAAAGATCTCTTGGACACTACAGCACAAACCCTTATATACTATCATGTCAGCCGCCAATCAAGACGATGAAGGTATCTCAGGACGGTACCGCAAAGCGCTGATATGGGACGAGCTTACGCAGTTTTATAGCAAGAATGAGGAGGCGATCAGGAAGCTTCAGAAACTTGATCTTGAGGCTGCTGCTAAGGACGATGAGAACGCCCAGAGATTGCAGGCAGCTTTCGATGGATTCCTGGACACGACAAAGGTTGTGTTGGATGGATTGGTCTGCTTAGGGAATGTCTTTCCTATCGTTGGTGGTGAGAAATCTTTAGTATTTTCTAAAACTTGGATTCCTGGAGTTGCTGAGCGCTTATCGTACAGTTGCCATTTTCGCGTTTCATTCTGTGATCAACCTTGACCTAACTAGGAGGGACAACGAGAAAAAGGTGCCAGTGTTCAAGTTGCAGATGCACAATATGATGTGCGGCATGTTCCAGTGAATTCGAGTTTTGATTATACCTCAATAATCTTTGCTCACTTAATTTGGGTGGTTTATATTGAAAAATTTGACACATGCTCACGTCCAAAAAGCAGGGAGGAAACAGCAGGAGGCAAGACTGCAAGAGCTGATCCAAAATATTGCTAGTGATATTACGCGTTGTGGGAGTGATCTGAACTCTTTCATGAACCGAAAGCTTGTTTGTGAGTACTGCATATACAACTTCTTTATCTAACAGTACTTGCGCTCAAATCAATACCGATCCATCCCGCAGCCAAAATTGTGCATGCTAAAGGATATGAGCAGAAATTTGCCGGACACGTCGCGAATTTCATCCAGCGGCGAGCCGAATTGCAGATTGTATTGACCGCCTACGTCGCTGGGGGCGCAGATGTCACGAACATCGCTATTGCAGACATTGCAGAGAAAGTAGATGGGGGTAGACAGCAAACTGATGACCCTAATGGGGTTGTTCCGGAAACTGAGCACTGCGCGCGAAGGCGAGCTGTACGACCTAGTCGACCGATATGGAGGGTCCGAAGAGTTCTTCAAGAGAGATAATTTACTTACGGAGCTATATGCGAAGTCGATTGGCGGTCCCAACATATCAGCGGACAGAGGTGGAAGTGGTCGAGCAAATGACAGGCAGACGAATCCCATCCTACCTTCTTCTTCACTCTTCTAGATAATCATCACTCAGATATGTTCCTCCCCTTGTCGCCTCACTAGAATTATACATTTTAATCACTTATTTCATCTTATTCTTCCTTTCGGCAACCTCTTGCTGTCTCCCTCACATGTTTTAGCATTCACGATATTAGTCTTTTTAGACCTTCTCTGTTGGCAGCAACGCTCTGGTTTAAGGTAGTGATTCTTTCTCAAAAGTTCGCTGTTGTGAGCTCTGCTCTGATAGAACTAGCTGCTCTTCTGAGAAATACTTCACGTAGAACGCGATCTACCCTATTTCGGCTAATTTAAATCGACGCGCTCTAAGAAAGGTCACGTGGCTAGAATTCGAGCAGTTCAGCTGAACTCAGGGATTTACCTGATTCCTGAAGCGCGACTCGGACGTGCGACCTCTCTTCCCCAACTGACTATACCTTTTCCTGCTCCGAGTCGACCTTGTAAGTACGAGTAAATATCATCGAGGAGTTCTTCGATGCTTTTACGGTCTACATACCTTCTTTCACACCTCACGCCCACACATCCTTTACCTTCAGTCTGACACACAACACATCTCACAAACATCCCAAGTCAAAGAGCACCAATGAAAAAAAAAATCCTTAAATCGAATTATTCATACATATATAAAATCAACACACCAGTCAAGTCAAGTCAAGTCAAAAAATAGAAGAGGAAACACAACAAGAAAAAAAAGAAAAAAAGGTTGTAAAAATGAGATGTCAAGTGGTGGTGGTGATAATGGTGGTGATGGGGGATCTGGAAGATTTTGTGTTCGTCGATCAACGGTTGTCGTGCCGGGTGTGTACACTGTTACTGGAGTATACTACTGGTACCACTAGTACCACCCGGCGTGGGCGTGTCGTGCGTGCGGATGGCTAACGAAGAGGTAAAGACAGTGGGGAGTTGGCTGGTTGTTGTGTACTAGACTTGGACTCGGGGCTGGGGGCGGCGAAAGGAAGAAAATAGATAAAAAAGTGAGGATGAAGGACGTTTTTTTTGGCTGGGGTTTGACGGTTTTTTTCGATGAAAGAAACAAAAGTTGAGTGGAGATTAAAAAGAGAAGTAGAAGAGGTGGACAAAAGGGGGAGAGGAGAGGAGAGGAGAGAAGAGATCGCCTGGGCCTGGGGGGTATATCGAAAAAGGCCTCTTCCTCACCACTCATCCCCGTCCCATCCCACCTCTCACCCCGACGGGCTCGCCACCCCCGCACTCAGCAACGGCCCGCCCTCAATCCCCATCTTCCGCCTCACAAGCTCAAACGTCTTCAGCATCTTCCGCCGCGCCCCCAGCGCCGCCACGCCCTTCGCCTCGAGCGCCGCCTCGTCCATCAGCACCATGTCCTGCCACCTGCTCCCCTCGAAGTTCGGCGTGTACTTGTGCAGCCGCAGCGAGCGCAGCCACGCGGACACGTCGTTGAGCAGCGCGGGGTCCACGTCCTCCTCGCCCTTGGGCGTCGCGTTGCCGCCGTTGCTGTGCGCGCCGTCGAGCGTCGAGCGGCCGCCGACGGACGACGCGGAGCGCAGCCCGCCCCCGCCGCCCGCCGAGCGCGCGGAGCCCGGGCCCTTCATCCCGCCGAGCCCCATCCCGCCCATGTTCATGCCGCCCCGCCCGCCCATGCCCCCCAGCCCCGCGCTCCCGAGCCCCGTGCCCAGCATGCCCGCGGGCCCGATCCCCGCGCTCATCGGCTGCATGCCCATCCACCCGCCGGGCTGGCTCACGAACCCGCTGGCGGCCATCTGCGCGGCGAGCATCTGCGCCTCGGGGCTCATGTTCATCATGCTGAGCATGTTCATGTTGAACGGCGACATGGGCTGCATGCCCAGCCCGGGCATGCCCATCCCCATCGTCGGCGAGCCGAGCGCGGACATCCCGTTGAAGCCCAGCCCGTTCATGTTGCCGCCGCCGTTGTTGTTGTTGTTGTTGCCGTTGTTGTTGGACCCCGCCTCGGACGCGTCCCCGCCGAACCTGTTCGGCTGGTTGTTGTTGTTGTTGTTATTGAGCCCCGGGCTCCTAGTCCCCGCCCACCCCGCGTTGTTCCTCATCCCCCCAGCGCGGCCCTGTCCCTGCCCAGCATTGACCGGGTTCCCATTATCGTCATACACCTCCCCATGCCCGCCATTGTGGTTGTTATTATTGTGGTTCTTCTGATTCCTCCTGTGGATCGTAGGATCGCCCATGCGGGGGACACCAGGCGCGCTATTGCCATGCCAGTCCCCGCCCTTGGAGGCGTTGTTCTCAGCAGCAGGCTTCGGCGCCTCCTTCTTGAACATCGGGACTAGAGGCGTCGTCACCATGCTCGCCCAGCTGTCGTTCACTACCGGTGCAGTTGCCTCGTTACTGGCAGGAGCGGCGGTGGGTGCAGCGGCAGCGGCAGAGCGGGGTGTGATGATGGTGCCAGAGAACTCAGTGCTCTTAGGACGCGAAGTCGTGCCGCTGCTCTCCACCGTCGGGCTGGAAAGCTGCTCGGAGACCTGGCTGAGCAAGGTCGACGGACCCCAGGACGCACGGCCGTCCCCGCCTACGCCGCCAGGCGATGCGAGCACGGGCGCGGAGATCCTATGAGCAGCGTTGCTCGCCTTGAGCTTCGCGCGCTGCTGGGCGAGCGTCGCCGCGGCCGCCGAGTCGTTGCTCGTCGTGAGCACCGCCGCAGACTCGGGGGAGAGGTAGTCCGGCGCGAGGGACTGGCGGTTGGCATTATTCGCGCTGTTGGGGTTGACGGAGGTGTTGAAGTTGCGCGCGGTGGGCGAGGCCGGGAGGCCGGATTTGAGACCTGGAGACTTGATGCTCGCTAGCTTGGCTTCCATTTGGCTTTGCATTGAACCTGGGATGGGAGGGAGGGAGAGGTCAGCAAAGAAATGGAAAGAGGGAAAGGAATCAAGTACCACCCATGGCGGGGCTGAGCAGGGCGGTCATGGGGTCGGACCTGGCCATCTGCTGGAGGACGGTGATGAAAAAGCGAATTTGAACTTGAGTAGAATGTTGGAGAAGACTGTAAAGAGCGGCTGTGCGCTCTGCTTCGGAAAGAACTTTGAACCCTGTGTTTTCATCGTGTGATCAGCGTTGGTCTATTTTAATGATGACGATGATGATGGACGTACATTGCTCGATGGCACTGAGTTCCTCTTTGAAATTGACATCCAGGGAGGCTGCAGCCATTTCCTCCAAGGTTGCCTCGTAGTTCTGAAGATTCTCAAACCACGCATCCAGAGCCTCGGCTGAAGAAAGAAGAACAAAGAAAAGAATGAGTGGCGTTGTTGGATTGGGAGAAAGGCAGGGTTACCTTCGGGAGTCTGGAACATGGCGCCGCTGCCCAGGAGCTCGCTAGTGGGCCTTGCGCTGGATTGCCCTCCAGGGCGAGGCGAGGCAGGAGCGAGAGTCGGGGTGCCGCGAGAAGAGGGACCCATCGACTGGCGTGCACTGACCTTGCCGTTCTCATGGGGCCCCGGACTGGGGCTGGGGCTGGTAGAAGGTGGACGAAGACTCATCGTATACGATACGAAGAAAAATTATACAAAATGTGGGTGTTGTGGTGGGTAGGAAGGTGGTGAACCGTGGATATAACACAAGAATAAAATTTTTCGCTGGTTGGTTTCGAGTTGATATGGACGTCGAGTCGAGTAGACCTGCTTGGGAGTATACAAGGGGAGTGTTGAACAAGGTGCAACGGGTGTGAGGATGAGTTGTTGCAGATGTTCTAGACGAGACCAGCGGAGCCTGCCGGTCTAGCGAAGAGCGTTTCTGTAAGATGCAGACACTGTGGTCGTTGAGAACAAAGCAGTGAGCTGGCTCGTAACACATCCATATCAACTGTCACACACACACTGGGTCACATCACTCCATCACATATCTGTCATCCCCCCTGAACTCAATCTTAACCCGGTGGTTCTGAGTAGCGTCCAAGTAGATGTGTAGCAACTTGTGTCTCCCCGAGCTCGCCGCTGTGCTGAGAGTCCCACTTGATCCTGCCGAAGCAACAGCTGTGGGACTGGACAGAGCTTAGATTCGTGAGAAGCACGCGAGTGGCACAAAAGGGGTGGCCGTGATTGATGGGAGCCTTTAAGCGGACCGTATTATAAAACCATAGCAGCAACCCTCTTTTCCTTTCTCTTCTTTCTCTGTATATTGACTGTGCACGCTATCATGGTACCACCAAAGTCCAATCACTCCAGCCGCAACGGCTCTCCTCTCCGCCCGGCTTTCGCAGGGACCGCCTCCTACACGCCCGACACCATGTCCGTCGCGGATGAGCTGCACCCCGTCATCCACGCAGGCCGTGTCGCACTCATCACCGGTGCTGCTAGCGGCATCGGTCGTGCGGCCGCCATCGAGTTTGCAAAGTGAGCTGTCGTGATCATTGCTTTCTCTTTCCCTTGCCTCGTCGTCGTGTTACCCCTGTTCCGTCCCCCTGCCCCTGTCCATGGCCATGTCCATGTCCCTTTGCTGTTGCCTTTGCCAGTTCTTCAATGTGCATGTCTTGCCAGAGATCTGTATACGGCACCCTTCCCCGATAGTAAACGTCACCGTCCTCCCGCGAACATCTGTCTATCTATTATCTATCTATATCGCAGCACCACATATCGGCCGTGATCGTGATCGTGATTTCCAATCACCCCTCCTGCCTTATCTCACTAACCCTCCCCTCCCTCTAAATATCCTCAACAATCTATCCCTCCATGAACCCAACTAACCCTCCCTGCATAACAGACTCGGCCTCAAAGTAGCCATCGCAGACGTCACCGAAGATAAGCTCGCAGAGGTCGGCAAGACCCTCGCAGCCATCATCGGCGATGCCAACGTCCTCGTCGTCCCTACCGACGTGTCCAAGCTCGACCAGGTCGTCAGGCTCAGAGACCGCGTCTACGAGGCGTGGGGCGAGGTGAGCGTCTTATGATGTCATCGTTTTTTCAATGCGTTCGAACTTCATTTCCGAATTCCTACTTGACGTACATCACATGCACTTGTGTGTATGTACGTGTGCATTGGAATAGGATTTTTCCCGTCTTCTTTCGCTGTTTCTTTGATTATCCAATGTCTTCCCCCATATACATTGGAGTCTTTCCTTCCCTCCTCCCCTTTAATCTAATCATAATAACATCTCAATGCTCACATTGTTCCCCTCCCCTATCTCATCTAATTATATAGGTGGCCGTGCTCATGAACAACGCCGGCATCGGCCCAAAAGGCACCTCCTGGGAGGGCATCGACAACTGGCACAAGATCTTTGACGTCAACCTCTTTGGGTGCGTATGATATTCTACTTTATTATAATTCTTGACCTGGAGTGGAATTCTGACTACGTGCTGTAATGCTTATTTATAGAGTCGTCAATGTGCAGCACACATTCGTTCCAGTGAGTATATACAAGCCCGCCGCCTCATTTCCGTCATCCTGTTTCTGTGCGCTGACAATGCAACGTTTGTCCCCTTTCCTCTTCTTCTTTCTACCCACCCTTCCATGCAACCCATCCATCCATCCATCCATCCATCCATCCATCCATCCATCCATCCATCCATCCATCCATCCATCCATCCATTTGGCCTGCCGACTGACCGACGACTAACTATAACCAACGATAATTCTGGCGACGCACGTTTATAAATATGAATACGTGCACGTTTCTTCCTCCTTCTCCCCCCAAAATATGTGCATGGTGGTATATGCCATAGAGCATGCTCCATCAAGAAAACCCCGCGATGGTGATCACGACCGGATCGAAGCAGGGCATCACGAATCCTCCGTATGTCATCGTTTATTTCATTCCATTCCCTTGCTAACAATAACACTACAAATACAAAATGATACTAACCCATTCGTGCAACGCAGAGGCAACGCAGCGTACAACGCGTCCAAGGCCGCCGTGAAGAGCTTGACCGAAGGCCTCGCGCACGAGCTCCGCGAGCGCGCGAACGGGAACGTCACCGCGCATCTGTTCATGTACGTCCCCCGTATCATTGGTGTACTTCCGGCCAGCTCACGCCGTGTCCCCCCTCTCCCTCCCGCAGCCCCGGATGGACGTACACCACCCTCACCGGCGCCTCCGCCGCCGCCGCCAAACCCGCGGGCGCCTGGTCCGCAGAGGAGACCGTGCTCTACATGCTCGACAAGGTGCGGCTCGGCGAGTTCTACGTCCTCGTCCCGGACAACGAGACG
>NHYD01002771.1:12304-51923 GCA_002938375.1 Psilocybe cyanescens | reverse complement strand
TCAATGTAAGGGCCAAAATATTGTAATGAATGTGCCAAAAAGTGCCAAATCAGGCTCTGATATCACAAAATGGCTCCCTTTTCTCCAGTTTTTTTTTGCATTGTGTATAGCAAGTCATTCATTATCTAGCTTATAATATTTTGAATACATAAAGTGTGAGGAAGGATGGTAAAAGTGTAGATATGACAAGACACTGATATAGTTAACAAAGATTTTAAACTCACATCTTCTCTGGACATTATCTCAACATTGACCTATACTTTGTCAAACACTTATTCACTGACACTGCCTCTAAGATTTACAGATGTCACTTCTTCAATGATATCAAGAACCTCTTCCAGTGCAACTTTGACTTTGATGAGCTTGACTAGGCTAGCAGATATCAGGCATATCACTGGTGTGAGTCCAACATTGTGAACTATGAGTCCTCTTGAGGTGCAGTGTTTGTAACTGCAGCTCTGTTAAGATCTTATTCTTGGCACACTCAAAGACAGCTCTCATGCACACTATTCTATATTTTATATATATTTATGTTGAATGCAAGAGTCAAAATATTGTGATAAATGTACCAAAAGTGTAAAATTTGGCCCTAACATGGTAAAATGATTCTTTTTTCTCTACTTTTTTGGTATTGTGCATAATGAATTATTCAAATTTCAGTATATGTAATTATAAATTCTTGNAGAGTCAAAATATTGTGATAAATGTACCAAAAGTGTAAAATTTGGCCCTAACATGGTAAAATGATTCTTTTTTCTCTACTTTTTTGGTATTGTGCATAATGAATTATTCAAATTTCAGTATATGTAATTATAAATTCTTGATGCTAAAAAGTGTAAGCATAAGTAAGCAAGGATGGTTCAAATCAGTCCCACAAAAAGGACTCGTTATGCCATGCAAAGCAATGGCCATCAAGCCAAGTATAATGAGCATTCAACTCAAGCTGCTATAGGGAAGCGAGGCATGGTTTGTGAAGTATATGAAATGGATCAGCTGCTTCAATGCGCTTTGTCACATCACGTGATATAACGACTTCAAAACTACTCGAAAACGCCTTTCAGGTTTTGTCAATATCAATACGCTAATCTCTAATCGACGCACTTGAAATATGTCGCAAATGTATGGCAACGGGAAAGAGACGGAGCAAGATGCGGGTGTGTAATCGAGATAGCTCATACGAACAAGGTGTCTCATTGCTTATATTGCTTGTCCACACATTCAGACCAGGTGGATCCTGGATTTATATCATTTTTCACCAAACTGCC
Source organism: Psilocybe cyanescens (assembly GCA_002938375.1). NCBI lineage: Eukaryota > Fungi > Basidiomycota > Agaricomycetes > Agaricales > Agrocybaceae > Psilocybe > Psilocybe cyanescens. The sequence goes on along the minus strand of NHYD01002771.1, from coordinate 50,658 downwards.
TAGCAAATCTCCGGAAATGGGGACTCTTCGACTCTTTCTCCGCACTTCAAACGACCAATATTACGCTGCATATGGACCCGACGCGTTTTATGTGGCACAGGATGTCTACCACACCAACTCCGTCATCAAGTATCTAGGGGCAGGTGGTCGATCATCTGGACTCGCTAGTGTTACGCTCAAAGTTTCGGTAGCACACACACTACTTCGCGATGCCCTGACGAGTAAGCAACTGAGGGTAGAGATTTGGATACCAGAAGCCGGCCAGGGTAAAAAGTGCATTAAATTCCGTTTGGACAAAGAGGTGAGCAGATCGTTCCCGATGTCCCTGGCTTTGAATACAAACCTCTTGTATGTTCAGGCATCCCCAGGAAATTTACAGGCCGTCGAAGATCTTTTATTCGCTAATTCTGACTTTGTGTCGGCCCCCATTGTCATGGCTGTCAAATTAGCGACAGCGCCTCTGGCAGAGTCTACACATACAAAGGTTCGATCTGTTGGAGTAGCCTTTGCCGATACAACGAGTCGGGAGATTGGAATGTCGGACTTCATTGACAACGAACTTTTCTCGAACCTCGAGGTATTAAATTTACCCATGTCTTGTTGCGGACATAGGAGATTTAATCCTTCTTTAGTCACTCGTTATCCAACTGTCCGTCAAAGAAGCTATCATTCCAACTGGAACCACATCAGGCACAACCGACCGCGACTTAGATCTCAACAAATTGAGAGCTGTTTTGGATCGATGCGGCGTTGTGGTTACGGAGCGCAAGCCGAGCAAGTTGTTGGATACTTCATTCTTGGATTTTTCTCACACATCATGATATTATAGGCGAGTTCACGGTAAAGAACCTATCGCACGATCTGCCACGACTTCTAAAAAGTCAAGCAGGATTATCCTCAGCTACTGAGCTGAGCACGAATATCCGTAAGCCTTTCGTATGATTTTCGTCATCGGCATAACCCGATGCTCTTTTGCAGCGCAGCTGGCACTCCCGACTGCACCATCGGCATTATCTGCTCTATTGCTCTATTTATCTCTGCTAAACGATACAACAAATCATGGAATGTATTCCATTAGGACCCACGACTTATCTCAGTACATGAAACTCGACGCAAGTGCGCTAAGAGCGTTGAATTTGGTGGAGGGTCCAACCAAAGTGGTTCGTCCCTTCTTCCATTTTTTTTCTATCTCCAGTCACCGGGATAAAGCAAATCCACGTTAGGCTTCTAACCAAAATACAACCTTGTTTGCTGTTTTGAATAAATGCAAGACCGCTCAAGGCGCTCGATTACTGGGAACGTGGCTCAAGCAACCGCTAGTCAACTTACATGAAATTTGTAAGTTTCAGTAAGAGTGCGTGGCAGCATCTCATCTTGTTTCCAGACAAACGCCAAAATCTCGTCAAGATCTTCGCAGACGATACGAACAGTCGGCGAACGCTTCAGGTTAGGGGCTACCACTTATTCGCCGTCCTTTGTCTTACGCATGTCTAGGATGAGTATATGAAAGCCATGCCAGATCTTCTTCGCATTTGCAAACGGTTCCTGAAGTCGAAAGCGACTTTGGAGGACGTCGTTCGCGTTTACCAGGTGGTACTCAAGGTAATCTCGGCTGGTGGTCCGCCTTCTTGATCCGGTTGGTTTGACATTTTCCCTAGATTCCTGGAATGGTTGAATCTTTGAGTGCCGTTCAATTGGAAGACGATGAGTCGTCTGCTCTTCTGGATGAACTGTATCTCAATACCATCAAGGTAGACACTTCCAAACAATTCCTACCTCGGAAGCCCTTACATCGACTTCATAGGAATGCGAATCAAGCCTCGAGAAGTACGGAGAAATGGTGGAGCAGACACTGGACCTTAAAGAGCTCGACAACCACAATTATCTCATTAAGCCTGACTATGACCCTCGCCTGCAGGAGCTTGCGGAAAAGCTAGCTGAGGTGCGGCGACTCATTTTATCCTCGATTTTTCAACTCATATTCCTTAGGTGCGAGATGGTCTGGACGAAGAACACCGTAAAACCGGTCAAGATCTTGAATTGGAGCTTGACAAGAAACTTCATCTCGAGAACAACCAAGTTTATGGATATTGTTTTAGATTGACCAAAAACGTCTGTGGTCTCTTTCTAAACTGTTGATATTTACTCACACTCTGTGGTAATGTCACTTCAGGATGCCAAAAACCTCTCCAAACGCTATATCGAGCTGGGCACCAACAAAAGCGGCGTCTACTTCACAACCAGCCGCCTTAAGCAGCATGCAGAAGACTTCAAAGAGACTTCAGCAGCTTATGCAAAAACCCAACAGGGTGTTGTGAAACAGGTGATAGAGATAGCCGGTACGGATCCACCTTCATTCTGCTCGTCAGACAGTGAGCTAATACGAATTTATCCAAATAAGCTACATATGCCCCCGTTTTGGAGACGCTGAATAACATTCTGGCTCATCTCGATGTCACCCTCAGGTCAGCGGCTCAGAGGATAGATACGAGTGCTTGAACTGATTTCCCCTCAGTTTTGCCCATGTTGCAGTCAATAACCAATACATCAAACCTGAGGTGGTGAAGCAAGGCAAGGGAGACACGATTGTTTGACACCGTGCTGTCTAATAGATTCTTCTTACAGGATCCGGAAACCTTATTCTGGCTGAGGCCAGACATCCCTGCCTCGAACTGCAAGACGGGATTGCGTTCATCCCCAACGATGTTGAGATGATCAAAGGTATCTGTCCCCGATTTATTTTTAACGAACATGTACTAACTTGCGCACGTACAACACAGACAAGAGTGAATTCCAGATCATAAGTGGGTCGATTGTTCTCGCATATCGGCACCCCTTCAAATAATTTCTTTATTCACAGCCGGACCCAACATGGGTGGGAAGTCGACCTACATTCGTCAGGTAAGCCACCTTTCATATTGTAAACCCATTATTCACAATTGACAAACCTCATAAGGTCGGAGTCATCGTCTTGATGGCTCAAATTGGCTCTTTTGTTCCATGTACAAGTGCCCAGATACCCGTCTTCGATTCTATTCTCTGCAGAGTGGGAGCTGGAGATAGTCAGTTGAAAGGCGTATCCACATTTATGGCTGAGATGTTGGAGACAGCGACGATTCTCCGGGTCAATTTACCTTCTTTCTCCAATACTATATGATCTTCGACTGATTCTTGCATTGCTCCAGTCAGCGACCAAGGATTCTTTGGTCATTATAGACGAACTCGGACGCGGTATGCCTAGCCCTGTTGCCTTTTCTATCCTGTCCTCACGTTCCCTTTTTATGTGATTAGGTACCTCGACATATGATGGCTTCGGTCTCGCATGGGCTATATCTGAGTACATTCACATCCGCCAGCTCATCCTTCCAGCCAGACTGAACAGACCTTCCAGATATATCGCCTCTCAAATTCACGCATTCTGCCTGTTTGCAACCCACTTTCACGAGCTGACTAGCTTAGACCAGCAAATTCCGCATGTCAAGAATTTGCACGTCGTTGCACATGTTACGGAGTCCGACAAAGAATCTCGAGATCAGGATATAGCGCTTTTATATAAAGTGGAACCAGGTAATACATAATGATCAACTTTTTTTTTGCCAACGACTCACCTCTTCCTCAGGAATCTCGGACCAAAGCTTTGGTATTCACGTTGCCGAACTAGCAAATTTCCCTCAAGACGTTATCAAGGTTAGGCAGAGTTTTTTTTAGCTTTGATGATCTCAACTACTGACCACATTTTACTTCACAGCTCGCGAGGAAAAACGCACAAGAGTTGGAAGACTACAACGACAGTGGGTATCTTGTATCTTTCTCTTTGCCTTATCCTCAATGCCTAGCTTGTTCGTCATAGGTCAATCCGCCAAAGAATTCAGCTCCGAGGTAGTCGACGCCGGAATCAACACAATGGAGACATTCTTCCGAAAGTGGTCATCTGCAGACAATCAAGCCAACGGTGATGAAGACGTCAACATGGAAGACGACGACGAAGCTCAGCTCAACAACCTCAAAAAACACATCAACGAATTACGACCACTCATCCAGGAAAATCCCTGGTTGCAATCGGTTATAACTGCATTATAAGTTTCCTCGTCGATTATCTTTCGCTTTCTCAGTACTACATCATCGTCGCAATGCTCTTTCTCTCACACCTTGTACATACATTGATACCGCCATATGAATAATTTACACATCTTCGCTTTCTACGATAATGGCACCCGCATCGGGCTGATCTCTTTGCAGAACATTCGTCCGACCCTCTTTTCCTGCCGTAGTGATATCGGCTCCGAACAGACGGAGACTGAGAGCACTGGAAGAAATATGAGAAACCAAATGCCCCATTACGCAGAAAAGACACGAACCTCTTGGCTTTTTTGTCAATCATCAAGGTGAGAGACACATTGGATTTCCAGATGGGAAGCAACAAATCATGGGTCAAACTACATAGTTCGTCAGCTTTAATGGGGCCCAGAGAGCCGGCAGTAGTCTCACCTTGTTCCGTCGTGCTTTCCGAGAGGGAATCGAACGATATGACTTCCTGTAGCTACAAAACAGCGATGCATCAGCATTGCGATACCCAAACATACAAGGCAAAAGAAAAAGAAAACATACGTCGTGCCTCAATAACCTGCCTAAATTCATCCCCGAAATTCGAGCATAAAGGATAATACGACTCCACCAGCGTCTTCAACGACACCATATCGCCTTTAATAATTGACACAGGATCGACATACGGGAAGATAACGGGAAGCCCCTCTCCCAACACGCGGAACTGGGCGTCGCTGTTCTTGCCTCCTTCCTGTTTCGCAAAGACCTTGGTGCCAGCGGCTGTGAGACGCAGGCGCTCGTAATTGTTGTTCTCGATGACGACTTTCACGATGTCGTTGGCGAGGTAGAGCGAGCGAGCGGCGTCGCCTTCTGGGTTTCGGACGAGGACATTCGAGGAAGGGAAGTCGGCGTTGATGTGCAGGCGTTCGCTTTGATAAGCGTAGGATGTGAGTAAACCTATGCAGATAGGCAGATGAGATTTCATGGAAAACACGTACATGCAGCTCAGGAGAATGGGATCATCAGGGGGCAAGAATGTGTAGGGGTTCTCCTTGAACCCTCCGCCATCTTTCGACTTCTTCTTCCTTCTATTTCGATTGATCTCTGGATTTACTTCCGATAGCTCAGGCGCAGGAGTAGCTGTCTCCGAGTCAGGGAGCATAGTGATATCCTCCATCACAGACATTTCCTCCTCCTTGACGTCATCTTCACCAGAATCTACGGGCACGGGCAACGCTACATCGTCTTCCTGAGAAACATCTTCTGATGCTCTCATCCTCTTCGATTCAGGCTCATCGGCGGAGTCGCCAGCCTCACGCTTACGTTCTCTGCGCAAAGATAAATTAGACATACATGTGTAAACAGAACCTGAGGAACCACGTACGATTGACCAACGGCCTTGTCAGTTTTTTGCAGAACAGCGACATAAAATCCGCCCGTATCCTGCAGATGGGGGTATATTCTCATTCTAATCCAAGACATAAGCCATTAACCCCAACTCAAACGGAAAAAAAATCTAAAAGACGCACGTTCGCTCGAGGTGCAGGCTCTCCACGTTCGCAGGCGGCCAGTGTCCTTCAGTCATCTTCGCTTTGACTGCATCGTCCGTGGATGATTTCATGAATTCTTCGTAAGTCTCAAATGTGGTAGCCCCAATTCTGTCGGCGGAAGGACGCCATACCGACAGGCCTGGTCTCCGTTTCAGTTCCGGAAGTTTAGAGGATACATCCACAAGTTCGAAAGCTGGATAATCAACATATAATCAATAAAAGGTCATCATTCGAATTCTCGGAAGGACGTGCCCGGATTTGTAGCAAGAGCCTCAGCGATCACAGCCTCATTCTCCACTGGGTTCAAAGAACAAGTAGAGTAGACAATCCGGCCGTCGTCTTTCAGAAGATTCATAGCGCGTAGCAGAATGCGAACTTGCAACCTAATTGCAAGAAAAAATGACCATCAATATTTCTTTTACGAGTTACTGAATCACTTCAACCACGCACCCATGCAAGCCATTGCCATCCATCGGCTGCCATGACTTCCAAATGCCCATATTCTTCCGTATCGTCCCATCCCCACTGCACGGCACATCACACAGAATCCTATCAAAAAGCAAAGGCGCTGTCCTTGTCCCTCCGCTACGTGTGGGCACCTGTATTTTGATAGACGGGTAATTCGACGCATCCAGATTGGTCACCATCAGGGCTGGACTTGGGAGACGAGCAGACTGGTGGATGAGGAGGTGCGTGCGTTTGTTGTCGCTGTCGTTGGCTATGAGGAGGCCTGGGGGTATCGAAGTAGACGTCGCGGTATCATGTGCGTGGAGGGCTTCGAGTATTTGTGCAGTCTGTAAGTAGGGTTGCGTTCAGTATGTGTTGAGGTGACCAGTACTCGGCAACACATACCTTAGATCCTGGTGCGGCGCACATATCCATGGCCTGCATAGAGATTGTGAGTTTACGTTCAGAGTGGGCGATACAACACACACCAAATGATGTGGCTCAACCTCGAGCAGTAGTGGAGGTAACATGCTGACTGCTTCTTGCCGTGAAATATTTCCCTACGCTTCAGTTAATTGGATATTCTCCGTGCTATATCGCCGATCAACTCACGACTTCGGTTTCGAACACAAGGAATGAATGGAACTTCTTGAATTCAGGTGACCGCCGTAGGACTTTTTTGGGGACGTTGAAATGCCATGCAAGACCATCTGGATACCTTGGAAAGATCAGCGGAAGAAGCAGCCGAGTACAAGATGAATTACCAAGGGATCTGCACTGGAGGTGGTATACGTTGTCCTTCAAAGGTCACATTGCTTAACGAGGGTACATGTATATCCTTTATTATCGAGTTTAATGAGTTCGCAATCCTTGAAGTTCACAAACGTGAGCGAGAGTGATTCCGGAATGTGAGCAACGATGAACAACATACTGTCGGCTTCCAGCAACTCGGAAAGTAGTAGGCAGATGCTGACGCAATGAATCTACGAAAACATCCCATTCTTCCTCCGGAACGATGTTCTGAGCTTTATAGTATGTGAAAAAGCGCTCGTTGGTCATGTCGATTTTTTCAATGAGATCTGATCTGTCATCTTTGGGCTTGCGGGCATCTTTGCCTCCTTTTCCTTTCTGAACGGGACTATGGAGTCAAAGGCTCTGACTATATCACTACAGAGAACATACCTTGAATTTTGCCATTCTGAATATCGTTGTAGAAGGGTAGATTGAGTGTTGGATGATTTTCTGCACAAGGTGACTCCGATCAATTGCTCCCAAACTGGACATCCTTCATTGGGGAGCTTGCTGTGTCTAAGCACACGTGATTCTCTGGCTTTTTGAATCTTTGATGGTCACCCCGTGAGAACTTTGAAAGCGCCGAGCACAGCTCACCATAGAGCATGCCAGGCACTGGCATAGCGAAGCGTTCTCACAACCACCACAACCAAACCTCGACACTCATGTAATGTCGACATCAACTGAACGCGGGTCAATTAAATAGAGACTCTACGGTGAGCCGATTTGTTCTTTATAAAGATGCGAAGATTCTGATTATCACTCATAAGCAGTCTCATGCGAGAGTCATCCAAAGAGTCCAAGGCGCCTCACGCGACCCTTGTACAATCATCCTTTTCTCATGGCTAGCTCTCATGATCATGGAGCGTTCGAACTTGCTTCTCAATGAACTGCCAAGATGTCAAAGCTTACGATTCTGGCTAATTCTGTCTGAGATCTTAGTCACTGAGTCTGCAACCTAGTGGCGAGCCAATTGAACAGACTACCAGAGTTTGCGGGCAACAAATCTTAGGATGGCGACTAGTCAAACTCTTTGAATAATCTTATTCAAATCTGAAAATCTCCATTCAACAGAATTCATGTTCCTTGGTTGACTCCACCGTCTCCTATCTCTACATCTATTCTGATCATACGGCATGAGACTCGACGATTGGCTTCTGACGAAGATAAAAGGCTCGAATGATGTATAAGTTGTGTACGCTCACGATTCTAGTCCTGAAGCTGAAGAAGAATTCATCTTTAAGCTTCCTGCAAGTTCTTTCAAGGTCATATGCTGGATAATCTTAATAAACCCTGTGAACATGTTCTCTCTGTTTAACCTCTCTGTGAACCTCTCTATAACTCTTGTCGCGAACCTACATCTTTGTAACTCCTCCATGGCTCTTCGTATGCTCCAAGGCCGTTACTAGGTTAACGACGTCATTTCACCCGACTTTATCAAGCAGTTGGTGAAGCCATTGTGGTCTCCTCGCCTTTCCAATGAACTCATTCAGATCGTTCTCCTTGGTATCCACGCCTGTCAACTACTCTTTTGCCCCTGGTGGCGCTGATCTTAATTTCGAGCCTTCTCAATGATCCCCGCTCTTTTTTTGTGCTATACACTCATTTTAGTAATATAGAAATCCACCAGCGAAGTTTCTGGTATCTACGGGCCGGCACGGCTTATACCGATTCACTTAGTTATAAAAATGTGTACCATATCAATAGGAACTACCCAAGGAGTATTTTCCTCTCTCCTTCCCTTTGGGCCGTGCTTAATCTCGAACAGACCAATGCCACCTCAAACAGTGCTTAGCCGTTACGGCGGATGGCTCCCCAAAAGCCGTAAAATCCATCATGCCTTCTTCCAAGAGCACCTTGAACACGCCAGGCGTAGGACGAGGGCCAACGCCCCGCACGAGCCACCGGTGCAAGCGTTCGAGAAAGCAATCAATTCTGATCCCATAATGTCCTTTTTGTTCAAGCAGATCTTCCTACAAGTCTCACCAGAAAACCAGGTATATTTTCCATTTGATTTATCGCTTTGCTCTGGAGTTATTAAAATTGGGCCAATAGATTCCCGACTTCGAGAATTTGCTGTGTATGATGGACCGCATCGTCGTCGCGGCCCCAAAGTTCCAGAATGCAGTAGGCGAGGCGGGAGAACCCATCGGGGTGCCAATGTATCTCCTCTTCGACCTCCTCAGCAACACCGGTGCAGCTTACGATTTATTCCGGATGCCCGCTTTCAATGTCGCCTTGAAAAATCTACTCAACGCCTGGGGTGAATATCTCATTTCTGGAGACTCCAACAACACCCTCACCGACGCAGAAGACGGCTGGTTCGGGACATACGGCATCAAGAGCCTCGAGGAGAACCGCGGCAACTTCAACGCAACCTACGTCACCCCGAACCCCGACGCGGTCAACCGCGGATACACATCCTGGGACGACTTCTTCACCCGTCAAATCCAGAGCAATGCGCGTCCTATTGACGAAGCTGGAAACAAGTCCCTCATCCACAACGCATGCGAGTCCACCGTCTACCGCATCGCGCGCAACGTCAAAGCGCACGACCAGTTCTGGCTGAAAGGCCAAGCCTACTCCCTCTATGATATGTTGAACATTAACGAGCCCGCGCGCGACGCCTACGTCAAGAAATTCGTTGGCGGCACAGTCTACCAGGCGTTCCTCAGCCCTCAAGACTATCACCGCTGGCGCAGCCCCATCGATGGCACCATCGAAAAAGCCATCATTATCCCAGGCACCTACTACGCTGTCCTCCCCGACGACGGTGCGGAACCTAACGACCCCGATCTCGAAGTGCACGACCCCCGCGGCGCCCTGATCCGTTCTCAAGCTTGGCTCACAATGTACTCCGCACGCGCCCTCATCTTCATCCAAGCCGCCAACCCAGTCATCGGTCTCGTATGTTTCATCGGTGTCGGCATGGCGGAGGTATCGACTTGCACCCTGAGCGTCAAGGACGGGCAGAAGGTCCAAACAGGCGACGAACTCGGCATGTTCCACTTCGGCGGCTCCTCACACACCTTGATCTTTGGTCCTCATGTCGACGTCACTTTCGCTGACAACGTCATTATCGACCAACACCTTTGGGTCAACTCTATCATTGCTCAGGTGTCTGCTGCTAAGCAGCCTTCCGGAAGTTCTTGAAAATTTTTAATCAGAAACAGTGTACGATATTTACCGAATCTTTCGAAGTCCCCTTTGCTTCCTACTAGCTGAATCTTATACAATAAATTCAAGATGTCATTACGAGAATATTTTTGAACAATGAATCGGTGTCGATGTCACTTTGAAGTTTGGCTGAAGATATCATCGTTGACAAGTACCTTTGGGCCACTTCCATTATCTCTCAGGTTTTTGCTGCTGTCTAGCATCTCTTGAGTGTCTGTCATGCAGACCTAGGTTACGATACGAAATATTGGATGGAGACCTGGCCGGAACATCATGCGGTTTAGCCTGGTATTAGTTTATACCCTTGAACCGAGACCATGCTGTTGCTACTGGGTTAGCCCTCATCCGTTGCCACTTTGGCTTTTGTTCATCCACGATTCGAAAAGAACTTGACAATAGATAATGTTCTCCACAGAAGTTATTATAGAACCACTAATTTCTCTATAGAGACGAAGACATATATTATGCCACACCCAAGTAAGTGCAGTAAGCACACTAATGTGAACAATATTTGTTTAGAACTTAAGTTATCCTAGCGGCATACTCTATCTTTGAGAATAAAACATAATACAGCCTCCAGTATCTGTGTTGCTCCACCAGGGCCCATATTTACATAGCTCACATCAAATCCCCCTGTGCCTATCACCCTGCGGGATTCCATTGACATATCTCAGCAATCTCAATTCCTTGGTCTCACCGTTTAATTCTCTTCGTCATGCAAGCTAGTAGCATCGGAGTGACTACCGTCGTGATGCGCTGCTTTACGTCTTCAAGAACCCTACTACTACGTATATCTCACACTCAGTAGAATTAAGTATATTCGTCGCACAAATGTATAAAAATACTTCACTCTTTAACTAAACCTGTGAGATAACCTACTCAAAACAAACTTGAATACCTTCAAAACCATCAGAATATTGACGGCTCCCCCATCGCTGCCCCCCGTGCCAAGATGGAAATGTCCAGAGGTTTCCCTTTGGCGTCAACCAGGGCACACACCTTACCCCGCGCCATTCCTTCTTCTCTTTCTCTTCCGCGGCCGCCTACTAAGTATCTAGGGTCTGCATTCTTTCCCTCACATTCCCGAATCACAGCCTGACGCTTGTGCTTCGGGAAAGTGATCACCATATCAATACTTATATTTAAGCGCCCATGATTCCTGTTCTCTTTGGAACAATTTTATTCACTATTAAGCATCTTGTTTCTTCAAACACAGCATTTTAACGAATGTGCAAGCTATAAGTACAATTTTATGTCTTTTCCCTGACGTAAACCAGACTGATTCAAGGATGGGAATGCATTCTTTCAATTCCAATTTGGCTGTTGATCATCTTTACTTTGTCAAGCTGTAAGCACAAAAATCAGTGCCCCGTTTACAGTGCCCACGATTATTTCTGTCACTTACTAGTTTACGGCAACACCGACAACAGTGTCGTGATAGTCGGTATCACCCCCATCTTCGGCATGGACCTGTAAAGAAATTTCTCAATACTTTTCATTGGCTGTCGAGTCAGCACACGCGCTCACCATCGTGAACGTGACAGCATTCTTGCTGCCTATCTTGAACGAGTTCTATACCAATTTAATTATTAGAGAAAGCCCAAAGTCAGAATAATGAGACACCTACGAAGGTGTGGCGCGGGTCACTTTGAGCAAAGCTACCTGCCCCGGGCCTCTTGTGAGAGCAGTACACTGCGATATTGTAATCTTGCGAGTATGGGCCGATGCTAAAAACATGCGGGTCCGGTGGGACAATACTCTGCGGGACAACTTTAGTAATATCGAAGCGAGATCCGTTGGTCGTGGCATCCCACACGACCTGCGGATCAATAACAATGTTATCGGTATCGAGGAGGTAAGTGTTGAAGCGCTGTTTCCATTCCGCTATCATTTGCTGAAGGAATTAAGATACGAAGTTAATAAGATGTAGTTAATACGGTATGTTGGGGTTCAAAAATAAGGCTCGCTCACTCCAAAGACTATTGCGACGGTGTTCTTGGGGAGCGGGACTACGACGACCGTCGCATCGCTGGGTCCATCACACTGGGACAAGTTGATTGTTTTGATAAGGGCTTCCGATGCAAGAGGTGACATGTTGACCAATGGTATGTTGATTTCAGATTGGGGATTCTGATGAGAGAGGGGAAGAAAGCTAAGGACATTTTATACACTTGCAACGGTCGAATCGTGACTAATAGAATCTTGCCTGAGTAAGTTGCGAATAATAGTTCTGTGGCTTCAGTGTTAAAATTGTCAATATGGCTCTTCCGCGAATCATGTAAGTGTCTAAATTCAGTAAGGTTATACTTCGCCATAGCTTTCAAGACTGCGCACATACCCCGTGGCTCTCTTTATCCTTCTCATGGGAGTAGATATTGCACGGGTTTCAGAGAAACTTCCAGAACATCGAAGTTGCCTCCCGGGAACCTCGATTGCTTGAAAAATTCCAACGATTCAAAGAAGGCAATAGAGGTATTAAAAGGGGCAAACTTGGTGTCTGCATCGTTTCAGCAAACATATGTCGTTCGCAAGTAAATAGTACAGTCAGTACGAATTATGTAGTTTTACCATCGATGAATATTTAGTCGAGTATCAATTGCACTTGATGGCTCACATAGACCAGAAATAGCTTAAACTAAACGATACCACTTGAACTTCTATAAACCGGGTGACCCCTGTGTCTCGCACATTCTCCCAGATCAAAATATGTTGAAGCATAATTGCGATGGAGCCCCATCACATGTATCGTTCCTTCTTTCATATTCTATTTTGAACATAATTAGATGGCTCCAGGCTCGTAATTCTTCGAAGTTCTAAAAATCACGGCCACAATGCTTATTTTGGTTTCTTTTGGGAGAACAAACGATTGATCCGGTATTTCGAGGCATTTACATAGGATTGTTGAATCATAAAAGATCCATCATAGAGGTGTAGACAACTGATGCGTACATTGTGGACGACTCGGTACACCTTATCGGGTTCAATGGCAAAGGTCCTTATCAACACGATCTTCAAGAATACTGAAGTATAAATCCCTATGTTTAGTTCAGTTCCTTATTCTCGTGATCATTCAGGAACGAGTCTATTAGTCGTCGTGAGCTACTAGGTGCTCATTGGACGGAAAGGGGTTCTAGAATACTTGCTTATCCGCGTTCACTGGTCAAATAAGATTGGGGTGATGTTCGTAAGGGAGTCGCTAGTCCTCTTTTTCGACAGTAATTAAGCCTCAAAAGGCATGCTAACGTACTATTTAAAGACAGGATATCTTTCAGACTGATAGTGCATCACTTGAAATGAACGGGGGCCGAATACTCCATCTTCTGAACTTCATATTCTTCAAAAGAACTCTGTTATGGGTTCATCAGGTACAGGCAGCAGAACTTGAGACCATAACATAGGAGGTACAAATTGAATAACATCATGACGTTTTGATCTTCATGTGAACAGATTGAGCTCTCGTGAGTTGATCATAACCTTTGAAAAAATCCATTAGCCAGGAGCCCGCGAGAATAATCACGATGTGGAAAGATGCACCAAATTTGCTCAAGCTAACACCACGACCACTATCTTTAACCCCACACCATGCCAAAGCAGGATCAAGATAATCGCAACTATGTTTCATTTCCGCCGTCAGGTCACACTTCAGCCGAAAGCAGATAGGCTCACCGATTCAAGAAAACAGTTCCCGTCTCCAGCTCTTCAACGAACCTCAAGAAAGCTTCCTCCGATTGCGGATTGTCGTTAGCGTTCGTCCATATTGACGCGGTCAGACCGTATGGAGAGTCATTCATGAGTCTGATGGCTTCATCGTCAGAGGATACCTGAAGTCCCGGAAATTCAGCCTCGTCGAATGACGATGAGAGAAAACAAAACACATCAAACCTTTTGAATGCCAACTACTGGTCCAAAGGTTTCTTCCTGTGCGATGGATCAGTCAACATGGGCAAGTAGCACGCGGTTCTTACGCACTTTCATGACATCCATGGCTGTAGAAAATGTCAAAGAGTCCCAACACAAACAAAAAAAAATAGTACGTACTGTGATTCACATCAACGAGCACTTGAGGAGCAACATAGGTCGTTCCGCTATCATAAGTCAGCATAATAGGCAATAAAGTGAATCCTAAATGATTAATCACATTTTAGCCTGAGGAAAGAAGCTTTCAGGGAGCAAGTTCTTAGCCCCCGCGGCGACTGGAGTTCAAGGCGTGGGTGAGTATTCTGATATCAGCAAATACATTATGGGTGTACCTGCATCTGCAACCTGCTTGCGGATGCGCTCAGCACTGGTTAGACTGACAACAGGTCCAAGATTCGTCTCTTTCAACGTCGGATCTCCAAGTCGGTATGGCTGCAAATGAATTTAAAATTAATACAAAGTTTGAACGAGAGCGGGCCCATCACTAACCTTGGTGTTCTCAACGAATTTCTCCACAAAGGCATCATAAATGGATTCATGGACATAAATACGCTATGTGGTTGATATTTTAGCTTGGAATATTTTATAATATATTCAACTGACCTCAACCGCACAGCAACTTTGTCCCGAGTTGAAGAAGGCGCCTTTTCCCACATGATTAATGAAAGATACAGTATAGTGATTGAGATACTAACCGTCTACCAGCTCTGGAACTGTATAATCCAAATTGGCATCCGCCCTGACATATGCCGGGTCTTTTCCACCGAGCTACATGGAAGAGAGTCATGAGAGTGCTTAGAGGTGAATAATAATCGTGGACACGCACCTCTAAAGCCACGCCCTTGAAACCGACCGCATTTGCAGAAGTCTTGGCAACGGATCTCCCTCCTTGCACGCTCCCAGTAAACGACACAAAGTCGATTGATGGATTGTTGATCGCTTGATTAGTTAGCTCTGGAGACAAATGGACTACTTGTATGACATTTTCAGGTAATCCTGCCCTTGTAAGGGCCAATGCGAAACGTTCTGCGGTAAGTGGAGTCTGAGGAGACGGTTTCAAGAGTACCGCATTGCCGGAGATGATAGCAGGGAGAACTGAGTTTACAGAAACTAAGTAAGGGAAGCTAGATGTTATCAGGCTCTATACTCAAATGAATATGATAAGACTCACTTCCACGGTGCGATAACCAAAACAACTCCTAGAGGAACGCGCTTGATGTATCTTCGGAAACCAGGCTTATCGGTAGTCTCCAACGTCACATCGGCAAGGCTTGAAGCTGCAATACTCAGCATGTATTCCGAGCGTTCGATGAATCCACGAATTTCTCCTGCACCCTGTGACACGGGGCTTCAACAGTGGAGCTGTGAGTGACTAGACAGGGGCATCAGAACTCAGGACTCACCGGCCCATCTGAAGTGATAGCTCGAGAGGTATTTCATCCGACATTTTCCTGAATTCATCCTAGATCCATGAGACCCATCATATACCAACTATAAATGACAACCCTTACCACGAACTTCCTTCCTATAGCAATCCTTGCATCCAGAGGAACCTTTTCCCAAGTCTTCTGAGCGATAGCAGCACCTTGAATGATCTTGTCAAGTTCACTCTGAGAAGGATATGTCCTGGAGATATAAGGTTTTTGGCTGTGGGGGGTGACGGTTGTCTGTATTTCTGGAGCCATGGTGGTTGAATTGCAAGAGGAATTTGACTAGATCTTATCTGTCCCGATTGGGCACGAAGGACATTAAGGTCACGTGAGGACGCGTACTCTCTGGCTTACGCGGTCTGCACCCACAGCTCAACCTTTTTGTTCTCCAATCTCACCAATGGCCACTTCAAATGTATATCGTTCTCCGGGATTCGAGTTCACAAATGAACTGAGGTGCGCCATGAAATAGAAAGTATCAGTATTAGCCAAGGACTCACATCTGCTAGGAACAACTTTTTGACCCAGAAAGGTCTCCCTTTACCAAAGGCTACCAGCACAGGAACAACCATTGTCGGTTGCCTCTTCAAAGATGGAATTGTACTGGGTGCAGATACCCGTGCAACAGAGGGTCCTATTGTTGCGGACAAGAACTGCGAGAAGGTGCGATCCCCATGGTTAACATGCAACTCTTTCTGACTTTCTTCTCAGATCCATTATATCACCGATTCAATTAGATGCTGTGGCGCTGGAACAGCCGCTGACACTGAATTCACGACCGCCCTCATTTCTTCGAACATGGAACTCCATGGTCTGCAAACTGGACGCAAACCTCGCGTCGTAACCGCAATGACAATGTTGAAGCAGATGTTGTATAGGTGGGTCATATATATCATGAGAGTAGACTACGAGGACTCAAGTAGACTCGGACGCCCCTTAGATATCAAGGCCAAATCGGCGCTGCTCTCGTCCTCGGAGGTGTCGATGCCACAGGCCCTCACCTATTCACCATCCACCCCCACGGATCGACAGACAAGCTCCCATACGTCACTATGGGATCAGGAAGCTTGGCCGCCATGGCTGTGTTCGAAACCGGCTGGAAGGCCAACATGGAGGTTTGTCAACTTATCATACGTATCTCATCATGATTGACTCACTAAACACCCTCCAAACAGCGCGAAGATGCCCTCCGACTAGTTAAAAGCGCCATCGCCGCTGGTATCTTTAACGACCTCGGTTCCGGCTCCAACATCGATGCCTGCATCATCACCGCCAACAACACTGAGATGCTCAGGAACGTCGAGATGCCTAACCAACGTGTCCAGAAAGAACGCGACTACAAATTCAAGAGAGGAACAACAGCTTGGAAGAAAGAGGACGTCCGGAAATTCGTTGTAGACGAACAATTGACGTTCATGGGCGGAGATGAGATGGATACTTCATAGCTTGTTACTTTTACAACTTTTCTCGCTTCTGTACATACCACGCAACCTGAAACTCTGATCTGAGCAATAAAGCGCAATTGTTTTGAGGAAACATTTGCGACTTGGTTCAAAATACTTGCAAATATCTTGTCACGATTCTCAACCTTTCTCGACGCGTCAATCACGAATTTCTGACTCAGGTTGCAGCTTGTTCTCAGCACTCATGTCGGATTCTCTCTTTGACACCCTCCCCAAAAATGTTCAGCAATCCATAGACGATGCCTTCAACACGGTCATTGATCCAAATAACTCATCAGGTTTTTCATCTTCACGCCCTAAGTCGAACCCAATTCCGAATGTTCCAACCGCAAGTAGTGGAAACGATGGCGGAGGCGGCGGATTCATCCTGGATGACAATGAAGGTGTTATCGGAGGGGGCTTCCTCGTCGAAGACTCCAATTCTGAGCCCTCTAACAACTTGAAAAACAAACCTGGGGACCTAATTCCACTCGACCTAATCCCAACCGCTCTCCAACTCCTCGACCTCCCCCCAGACGACGATGAAATCCTCGCAGTGTTCCGGAACGCCGCCTCCGGCTGGTCTTCTTCTTCCCTGCAAATGCCCAAGCCCCTGGACCCTCAAGCACGGTATGTAAGCCGGGACGACTGGCGTTCCGTGGGTGCTGTTCTACTTGAGAATCGCGTGAGCGACCAGGATGGAGACGAGGACCTAGACGGCGGCGACCTTTCAGAGTACGCCCAAGCTAGAGGAAATGATGAAGACGGAGACGTATTCATGAGTGACGAGTACGAGAACTCTGAGTCCTCTGGCGACAACGATAACTCCGACGACGAATACCACGACGAACGGCATGCCTCCTCTCGTACTCGGGGTGGAAAGGCCTCTCAGCAACACAAACCCCAGCTCTCCCTACCTTCCCGATCCCAAACGCCCAAGAAACCTACAAGCCGGCAATATCAAACATGTCTAGATGCATACGCACTCTTCTTCCCTGACACTTCGATTGAAGAGCTCCCAAAGAAGCGAATAATGATATCTGATCTTCAAAGAGTCTCAAAACTTCTCGGTGAGAAAACCAAGGCTGAGGAGGTGCGTCTCATTATATATCAGATCTGGATCACTCATGCCAAAGGGTAACGCGACTAGATGATAGAGATGCTGGAGATGTTTTCGACTTCACAAGACAAAACCATGGACTTCAACGATTTCACCCGCATGATGATTGCAGCTAAACTGGCATAGACTTTCAATGATGGGTCACATTACTCCTCTAAGCCTACCAAAGGAGATACGTCTCGTGTCCCTCTCGCCTGGAGTCTACACTTCTACAGCAGCTGTCCTGCCCCCTCTGCCCTTCTATTCTGCGAACAGGCTTGGTCCTGCCTCCCACACCACGGCCGACGGGGACAAAGATGATCATCACACACATCTCGCCGTGGGGCTTCCACTGATAAACCACATTTTTGGATCTTGCATGTTCTGCTGAGGCTTTACAATATTCCTGCATAAGCTGACTGTGGATCTGTTGTGCAGGTTACAATAGGAAATATTGGATTGAAACAACCTCCCGATGGAGCCTAATCGGAACATCATGCAGGTTAGCCTTGTATTTAATTTGTACCTTTGAACCAAGAACGCGCTGTTCCTACGGGGTTAGTTTTTGTCGTTGTTACTTCGGTTTTAGGTCTCTGTTGCTCGTCCGTGATTCGAAGAGAGCTTGGTAACAAAGTAATTTTCTTCACAGAACCACCCATTTTCTAATCTATAGAGACAAAGACGTATAACAAGCCACACCTCAACATGCTGGTCTTTGAGAATAAACCATAATTCAGCCGGTTTGCAACTCGGACTGTTATCTGTGTTCGTCCACCCAGGCCCCATAGCTCACATCAACCCCCACCTGCACAAATCACTCTGTGGAGCTCTATCGACATATCTCAGCAACCCTGATCCCATGGTCTCACCGTCGGCCTCGTCGTGCGAGCTAGTAGCATCAGATAGACTACGCTTGCCCATAAATAAAGTTTGTTGAACAATACCAACCTTCAAGAACGGAATACGTTGGCACGGCGGCGGCGCTACATAGCTGATAACACTCCACCATTCTCTTATAGACGGACTGGCAGTGTCCGGTCCCACCTCGAAACCCAAATCTGTTCCCGCGATAGCTTTCCAACCAAACCGATCGCACCTGAACGCTTTCGATATTCGACATGCAGAGAGTAGTCATGACAATAAGAACTTTCTGAAAAACAATACGTCAATATGTAGTTGAGTTGAGATGGTCAGTCACATAAATACCATACGAAAGACGGGGATCGTTTACTCACAATGTTATCCAGCTTCGACAGAGTCAGTGGTTCTTGATCCTCTTTATTGTGCGCTTTCTGCGAATCAGACGATTTGATATTCATTCCCAGATGCTTGAGCTTTTTAAGATTCGAGATCGCTTCAAAGTTGTGGGGGCCAAAGCACCAAATGCTCGAGGAAAGATTGAGGTATGACATCGACGGTAATCTTATCTAAACGTACTCTGGCCTTGCGTAATGATTTCCACGTGTCTTCTGGGGTCGATCCATAGCGTTATGTCTCCTGTATGAGCCCCGGATGTCTCTGATCAAAGCAGCAGCGTCAAAGCTGATAGAGTAATGAGGGGCATTGTAAGGGTCGTTGATGTCTGTAAGAATGAGGACAAGTGTGTGCCGAGTGAGGCACGGACGTCGTCCAGGCGCAGGAGACACGAATTTATCTTCAGGTAGCAGAAGCGGAGGGGTGGTACAATGGCTGGATAATACTTGAATAGTTGGTGCAGAGTTTGAAATTTATTAGATATGGGACGCCCATAGTGTGAGATACTGGTGATGTTGATGGAAGTAAGACCAGGATTCTGGGCTATGGCTTTAACAAGGTTCTCAAGTATTTTGTACTGATACAGTTGCGAGGTATGCTCCGTAGATATAAATATTTCTTCTAGGCCTCTCAGAGCGTCTATCTCAAGTGTGTAAAGGTCATTGGTGACTGTAAGGAGGGGTGGTGTAGTGGCTGGGTAGTATTTGAAGAGCTGCTGCAGACTTCGAGATTTATTGGTCATATGGCGTATATAGTCTAGGTTTCCGGAGATGTTGATGGATGTAAGACCAGGATTCTGGGCTATGGCTTTCGCCAGGTTCTCAAAAATTTCGTCGTGATAGGGATGTGAGATATTCTCCGCAGATATGATTATATATTCTAGGCCTTTCAGAACTTCTAATTTTCGTGGAGTTTTAAATCGATTAAAATTTTTTTGAAATTGGCGGAGATTCGGTAGGATTTCAAGGGCATCCATGATAATGCGATAGATTGAGTGGCCGTATTTCTCATTAGCTTTCCACCTTTCAGATAGTTGTAACAAATTTAGAACACAGATGAACAAAAACAGGAGATATGCTAACTTGACACTGTGAACGCCTTTCAAAGAACGCTATTGCGTCAAACAAGTGATCGATCAACTTCTCTTCCCGGGGGGATTCTTAGGGGGTAGATCAATGGCCAAACTCTCTTGTTCATATCTGGAAGCAGGTCGATGAGTTGGATCATATGCAGGCGAAAGAGACCCGGTCGTCAACACGCGGGCAGCACGACATACAGCATGGGTTGCCATCGAATGGGTCTCAATTTTGTGGACGCCCTTTGAAATATTTAATCTGGAGACCCCGAGAGTAATAAGCGTCCGCAAGACCTGATCCCTCAGTAACTCAACCATGACAGTGTATGTCAAGCGAACTTTCTTGACATTAGATAAATTGAGCTGTATGAACCATAAGTAAATAATTTGATGCGAACTGAACTGTACTCACCTCATCACTGATAGCTTGGATTAACTCACTGAGTGCAAGAGAGAGCAAGGGGGGCCACTTCTCTAGTATTGTTAATTCCATAATAAGCAACATAGCCCGATTTCGTACAGTTTAATACCGCTCAATCCTTACGCTTGTTGACATACCCTGCTACTACTAAGTCCTTCATAACATCTAAATCTATTTGTCACAAAAATGTATAACGGTGCTTCACTCTTTCAATGAATCCTCAAGTCCTCTCACTTATTAATAGGCTTACTTATACGTACTCAAAAATCAATCCTCTACCCTCCAAATACTTTATTCCAACAAACATGTGTATAAATAATAATCAAATAATGGGAGTTTACAATGCTTTCCAAATTACCAGAATATTGCCAACTCTCACTACCACCGTCGTAGCCTTTCTACTCAACGTAATTTTTATCATCTCCGCCTTTACTGTCGAGGAAATGCCCAAGGGTTTCATTTTGACGTCAACTCAGGGGGCACTCACAGCAGCGACTAGCTACGTCGTCTCCTGGGTTAACGGCCAAAGCATGTGCAGCAACGTCGTTATTCCTGTGAGTCACTATCCCGCTTTTCATAGCAATTTGACTCAGAAGCTACGGTTTAAATGTGGCGTTGTTACGCAGCACCACTGGCTCTAAGGGAGTGGGGCTTAAGCGCCCAACGGACTCATCGACATAAGCAGTAGTATTGTTTTGTTTCCAAAAATACTAGATTTCTGGCCCCTGATAATCCCTTTAGGGTCATTAAAGCTAATTAATAATTTACCTTCCTTTTCAAAACAATTAGGAATAGCCAGTATTCTTCAATTGTTGAGCTGTTCATGGAGGGTGAGAAGCCATATCCAATGTTTGATCAAGAATGACTTCGCCACATATGCCACAGCACATGAGATCGGACTAGAAGTTTCCAAAATTCATCTTTATCGTACGCTCTCGTTAAAACAAAAATCTACTACATCGTGAGCAAGACACGTTATTTAAATGCTATATATTCGTAGGGGTCGGTCATGATACTTTATCCTGAAGCAAGATTGTGTATCGCAAAGTTGTGAAACTGGGGTTCAAGTTCTTGGGATATCCTAATGCAAAGAATATTTTTCCTGAATATGAACATTATCATCAGTACAAATAAATCCGAGAGAAAACGAATCTGGATTGTGAATATAGATGTACGCACCCGTAGAGACGCTCCTTTCCATTGCAAAAGTGGAACGAAGAGCAAGAATAGACCTGTGACGACGCTGGAGAAATAATCAGAAGTGTATACTAGCTCGACAGAGCATCACCACTCACGCGGCCTCGCATCCGAAGGTCTGGATGGCTCCGTGTTTGAGCGCCCATGGTACCTGGAAGTATGCAACACTGAAGCCTACGCGGAAATATCCAATCATTATTCAAATATCCTACTGTCGAAAAGGAATAGAATCGTACCGCCAAGCGTACGTGCAAGGTTGATCAGAGCACTGATTTCACCCTATGTTACATTCAATTTTAGTTATCGTCTTTATTTCAGAAAAATAAGTGTTAAGTATCACCTGATGTTTGGGGAAAGCATCGTTGCAATAAGCGTAGACAGCCACCGTGTTGATCATGACTGAGAATTCTGCAATACCCCATCCCATGATTAACGCCCCAACGCTGAGATGTTTCTCAAGTGAAGCTCCAAGAGTAACGAAACCACAGATATACAGAGGAACGGCGATATAACAAGCCCTATTAAATTCATAGCAATGAGACTTGTGAGGCGTACCAAGCTGAAACAGTCTTACCAAAGACGACTCTCGGCTTCAAAGACACCGTTATTTCGTCTGATACTAATGTTCATGATCCAATCATTAGTGTATCGCCCCACAATTTCCCCAAGAAGAACGGAAACCTGTATAGACCCTCATAAGCATGAAATATCTATGAAGACAAAGCAAAACAGCAGACAATGGGCGTCCCATATCCTCCAGCCACAGCGAATTGGCTAAATCCGTAGCCAAACGGAGGAGGAGAGCCGAGGAAGACGGCGTTCGTAACCTGGTTGTTCCTTTCAGTTTCAGTTGCACTCAGATAAAGACTGAAGCGCGTACGTTGATACCAATACTAAATCCAAAGAGCATAGCCTAATTGTCATATATTAACCCATAAGAACAACATGACCAAAAAAAAATTAGAAACACAAACCTCGAATATCAAGATCATAAGTAAATGCGGTCGCCATACGAGTCGGAATGGGCTCAAAACCGACACATACCACGAAATACGGTAATGCTGCATTCTCATACCCGTAATCCCAACGAGATTTTCGATTCTTCTTCGGAGACCTGTGGAGGTAGGCAATGGGATGGGCTTGAGGGTACGATCGTACATACTATATTTCCGGCAATCAACCAGTCAGTGAAGTTGGGGAAGCCGGCAAATGAAGAGAAAGCAACTTACGTTTCTTCCATGAATAACGCTATAAGCACAACAACAATTGCTGAGTACATGGAACCAATGCCATACGCCCATCTCCAGGAAGTGCGCGCGACAAGGAAGCCGAACGCGAAGGGCGATAGGAAGGGAGAGACAAGGAAACCCATCGTCCAGATATTAAGTTTCCGGGCTTGAAGATGGAAAGGATATAGATCTGTCACGATGTACAAACCCTACACATGACATTAGATTTCGATAAGTAAAGATGAGCCCATAGATAGAAACGTACCGTGACCTGTGGAGCAGTTCTAATTCAATGATATGGAATAGGATCAATAAAAGAAGGGCGACGATGATAAATCTACTCAATCCCACTCACGCAAAGACAGCGGTCAAACACCGCATAGCTGCAATCATCACATCAACAGCGCTCGCGGTAGCAGAAGTGGAGGTACAAACCAGTGAACGTCTTGAGATTGGGCGCAAAAGTGCATCCTACAAGGAATCCCAAAGCCAGGACCTATCAAGAATACTTTCATTAGAGGAGCAGTGACATGCAGGACGAAAGAGTTATGTACCTGAGACCAAAATAGTACGGGAAGCCGACCCAGACGTCGAACAAGCATGACAGCAAAAATACCACCCCATCCTAAATATAACATATCCACCGGGTCAGCGCACGCATCAAAACAATCACAGCAATTGCGCAACGTGACTCTTACCCAGGAGGAAAATACTCCAACTTCCCAGAACACATAACCATGAGTTCGGAACTTGCAAACGAAAGAAAAAACCACGCAGTAACGCACTTTGATGTCATATTGTTTATGACTCCAGTTGTCGTATCAAACTGGGTTGCCAAAGCGAAGATGGCCGCGATTCCTGGAAATACGAACAGATACGCGTTAGCTAACGCACTCCGAAAAGGCTTAGACCCGGGCATGGGCCATGTGCATAGAAGATGGGAAAAAGATTACGTACCGATGCCAGAGTCGAAATCGGGAACGATAGCTGCGAGCGTGATGATGATGAGAAGGACAGTCTTGCGACGGTCACTCCAGTTCTGGGGATCCAACTCAGAGTCGGTGGGTTGTGGCCAGAGCACCTTAGTTCCATCTGCCGACAGTTTCAACTTCGCTGCGACTGCTTCACCCAATTCGATCTTGGCTTCACTGGACGAAGTGGATCAGAAACGATCACAAAGAGTTTGAGTTTGAACATACGCAGGGTCTATGATCAAGCGACCAGCCCGTTTCTCGTGGAAAGAATAGAGGTCGATTTCAGAGCCGGAGGTGTGGCTATTGCTAGCATTGGACTCGGTTTCATGCTTTTCGTCGACTTTTTCTGAAGACATCTTGGGCTTGTGCGAGGGGAGAAAGATGGACTCGAGGAAACCGAACCGCTTGGTGTGCGACTACATATATAAGTACAGGAGCACACTTCGGATACATTAGCTCTTTGGGGCAAGTCTTCTCTCGGAACGTCTGAGAATATACACAGTATGGACGGGAATATCCTTCCGAATAAGTGTCGTGAGTAATCGCAAGACCCTGAGGGGCGTTTTAGAACATGATGGGCTGATGGTGTCGTGACTATACGCAGTGGTGTGAAATAAGGATTGAATTCGATTTTTGGCTTTGCCTGGCAGATGTTGATATTCATAGCAACTCCCGCACAAGGGGTGCCTGATTTGGGGGTGAGCACGTCTGTAAAGCGCGCGTATGGGAAGAAATAGCGGGTTATATGTTTTCCCAGTACACGCACACCATGGGGGGATGCGAGATGTGTTCTGATACGTGCAGTATTTCTCAGCAATCGATACACGTGAAGAGAAAAAGGAGGATGATCACCATCTATTATAACGTCAAGTGAACAAATGCCGCGCCTTATCGTGAGAGATGCCTGTACCAAAGCTGTATGAAGGGACAACGAATCTGAAAAATTAATGTACCTATAGTATCATTCGAAGCGTTGAAATGTTGATTAGATTTGTTGCTGAGAAGTTGCCATAAGGTAACGGCGTACCTTGAGATGGAAAGGCAAGAAAAGCGGTATCAGATAACTGGCTAATGGTTGCGAGTGGGGAGAAGTATTGAACGAACACAATTCCCGCGGAGACATTAATAAGACTTAAGCCACCAGATGGCTTTGTGTGCGATGTGAGTAGAGTCGAGGGAAATGCCGTGGTGGGCTGTAACTCAAGCGCGGTTCAACAGTTCATGCAGATGCTTACTGCGTCCAGCATACTGTATTAGGAGCCGCGAAATAAACAATGGGAAGAACTTCTCACATTGAGGCTACATGTATAGACGACTTCGCCATTGATGTGCGTACAGCAATATTCTGCGTTGGGCCCAAGATGTAGGTGCGAGAGCCTATCATTGCCCAAAATACACATGGCTAAGACGGTGCCTTCAATGGGAATCGGAATGGAGCTTCATCCACATTCCGGGAAATAGCGCTTGAACTGGAGAATATGCTTAGCCAAAACTCTTCAGGACCGTGTTCTGTTCCGGTCTTCCTGTGAATTTTTTTTTTTTTTTACATGATCTGAGTTCAAGAAATAGCTCAAGTCGTAAAGAAAGAAACAATGTCGTCGGCCGTGAGAATTGACCAAGTCCCGAAATCAAACAAACCACAACAATTGCCTGCGAAAAGATTGCTCGGCGGTCATTCTCGTGTTCGGGAAATACCAACTCACACTCCAGGCACTGGTAAGCTTTCAATTTACTCACCTAAACGCCCGAAACTGACTATCAAATGCAACCACAGTCTTATACTACCCGAAAATTTCTAAAAAAAAAATGCTCCCTCACGACCTCTGTTCCAAAGTTCAAAACGCTTTCCGCGCACGGCACCAAAAGCTCGCTGTGAACCATAGCACCCAGAACCTCGGGATCCTAAGCATCCTCTTACGCGCCGGGTTTATCTCTAGCATCACACGGGGCACCATCAACGGGCCTGACCCCTCCGCATTCAACACTGCCAAGGAGAACGAGCGCAGGATATGGGCAGACCTCAAGTACCGCGACGACCAGCCAGTGCTAGCGAATATGGAGCTCATTAGCATGCCCAGTAGGCGGGTGTTCATGGATTTGGCAGGAATACGCGCGATATGCTCGGGTAGGAGGAATGGTCAGGTTAGGCCGCTTGGCATGGGTGAAGTGGCGATGGTGAAGACACAGGACAAGGAGCACGAGTGGTTGGAGGCGAGGGAAGCACTGCAGATGAAGATACCTGGAGAGGTTGTGTGTAGAGCGAGATAGTTCTGAGTGGGTTGGCGTGTTGTTTATGTTTTGGTGCGTATTTGCTTGGTGTTTTGCTCATCAATCGATTCTTATTGGACCTTGATAGATACTTATTTTATTTGACTAATGCTTTGATTTTCTGCTTCCCGTATTATTGGAGTTGTCCAAAGGCGACACTGGAAACGTCAGGATCTCTTTATTTCATGGACACAACTTATCCTAATCGTAACATGTGCGTATTTCATCCACGGTCTTGGTTTTCGATGCTTCCTATCATATGCGATGGAAAGTGCCTTACTCGTATCCGGTCGGCCTATAAAGTTAAGCATGCGA
Source organism: Psilocybe cyanescens (assembly GCA_002938375.1). NCBI lineage: Eukaryota > Fungi > Basidiomycota > Agaricomycetes > Agaricales > Agrocybaceae > Psilocybe > Psilocybe cyanescens. The sequence continues at coordinate 24,026 of NHYD01002771.1, read as the reverse complement.
AAGAGAAAAAAAGTCTCGTCCAGCATATTTCACTCCATTTCCTAAAGTTGTTCATCTACTATCCCCTCTCAAGAATCTCCACCTCCACCTCCTCTCTTTCCTCTTTGGTTTACACTTTCTCTCCACGCTCTTCAACTGAATGCGTCGCGAGCTCAACCTCGCTTGCTTTTTTTCTTCTCGGCAGGGTGGCGATGGATATGGCGCTTGACCATGGAGAAGGATCGGATCTCTCTCAAAGTCAGATCCGTTGGACAGTCTAACGCAATGTGGGTATCGCAAGTCTTAGTGCAACCCCTTATCCACCTGCCTCACCAGAACAACTATCGACATTAAAACTACATCCACTACCTCCGAGTCTCCAGCCCAAGCCTTCGCCGACAACCATTGAGAAGACCTCCCTCTCTTTCTGTGTAGCATCTTTAATTATAAAAACTATTCCCAGGACTCTCGAAGATTGCAAGGCTACAAGTATACCCCGAAGGGACATTTGTCCAAACAATTTTATTATCTGTGAAGATGAGTAGTCGAACCCACAGTATATCAAATGATATCACAGATCTCGGTCATTGACTATCAAAGTCCTATGCTTTTCGCTCTTGGGTGTCGCAGCTGGCGGAGCGAACTTTGTTTATGGTGAGAGGATCAATTGCAGTCCGGTCAAAATTTACTTGAGTTTCATTACCTCCCGGAGGATCAGAATATCTGCCAGAACGGTCGGAACAGACTACGCAACGCCTCGTCGAACATCAGGCTAGGACACTTATAAAACAACACACGCGAGAAAGTAATTATGACACTTTTCAAGGAGAGCATCGAAAGATTCAAGGTTGAGAACCGTCTTGTCAATTTCAGACACCATTTTACATTTATCTATTTCTCTGAAGAGCCAAACTAACGTTGGATTCAAGCGTCGACGGCTATGAACGAGAACGAGAGGTACTTACTGAAAGCGGCAACTGTACTGCAAATATTGTGGCGTCAGTCATATACATGTGCGCGGTGCTTATACTCGCGTCTGCACCGCCTCTTTTGATAGCTGAGTCGCACGTGCGTACTAGAGCTTCAAGCACCTACTCTAAGGTGACTCCGAATGTCTCCTGAAGATGGCAGATATCATATCGCATTTCCGCCCGCTATATACTCAGTAAACTCCAGGGATCAATTTGTACCGTACTCGTCTAGCCCACATCTCCCATTCCTTCCCAAATTCTTTCCTCAGCATTTCATCCTCGGCGTTCAACCTCAGACAGCTTTTTATAAAAAGTGACGCGAGCGCAAATAGGATAGGGAACAAAACCACCCATGCTTTCATATCCGCATACATTCGACTTTCCCTCAGCCATGATCCAGGCGCCATGCAATATCCAAACATGGCCGGAAAGAGCGAGAGACCACTCGAATATGCGGGGTGACGAACCAATCCATATGGTCCTGTCGTGATAAGCTTATGGCCTTTCAAAACGGTTACATGGAACGTGAAGTGTCGCCCTAATGATCGGTAGCACAGATGCCGGCCTATTCCTGCCAGCACTCCAAGGACAGCTGCCGCAGTCGCGTACGGAGAGAGGGAAATGCTATTTTGACCTCCATGGGGAAGCAAGTACTGTAGTAGTTGCTTGTAACTGTCGGACTGTGGGCACCAATGCGCTCCAATGATAATAACTGTTTCTATCAATGCATGCGCCCAGTATGTAGCCTGTGTATGTCCGAGTCAGCTTCAGTGCACTGGGAAGCTGGTCGTTTCTCGTTTGGAACATACCTTTAAAACGAAGGTCGATGTGTGCACGTCCACCAGGCCCTCCTCTAATCGTCTCTTGTTTGTTGGAATTGACGGGTTTGGGGGGGTCGTGCTAACATGAATAGCTAATCCTAGAACTAGGGTTGTTGCTAGCTTTGCGATGGACATGGTTGTATAATGTGGGGTGGCGAGGTGGCAGTCCCGTTTTCGCTTGACATCCACGTAACCGAATAGTATTGATGATCTTCTTTAGTACTAGTAGTTGCACACAAGTGCACTTATTTCCACGATCACAACTTCATATTTAGGGTACTTATGTAGGAAGATCTCCTATCAGTCAATACACTCCAGGAATCAATCGATATGGTACCCTACTTGCCCACTGCTCCCATTCCTTCCCAAAATGTTCCTGCAAAATTCTGTCCTCCGCAGGAGCCCTTCACAGTGTGATAGTCGCCCAAAAGCCCGTGAAAAGCAAAGTCGCAAATGGGACACAAAAAGATGTAGAATCCTCCGCCAATCCCAAAAATCTCTCCCTTAACCACGATCCCTGCGCAAAATACCACATGTAAATACCAGCAAATTTGAAAGAGAGGCCGGTATAGCCAGGATGTCGAACAACGGAATACAGGCCTGTTGTAACGAGCTCGTGATCTTTCAAGACAGTGACCGGGGATTTTTGCAGTAGACATGCTGACAACCTCCCCGGTCCCGTTTATCCATTGGGGTGTTATATGCAGCATCTGCCAATAATCCAAAATCCGGGTCTTGCTTCCCTTGGTTGCATTTTATCGTACTTTTAGCAACTTTTAGACAAGTTTGGGCATAAACGCTTTCGCCTCATGACTACCCCCCATCGTATGCTACACTTTGACGTGGGGGTTCGAAAAGACTCAACCTGTCCCACAAAAGTCCAGCTATAGCCATCTTTATCCACCTATTAGTATACTAGTAGATCAATTCAGCCGATGGCCATGGCGGAGCCAGTATAAGCAAGATGCCTGTCGTCACCAGATTTTGCCACTGGCAGGCCTTTCAACACAGTGGCTTGAGATGGGAAATGTCTTCCTATTTCCCGATAACAAAGGTACCTAACCATGGGACCCCACTACCATTAGGATCGCGGCCATTGACACCCCCATGACCAAAATGCCTATCATGATCCTCGGGTCTCGATGCAGTCCCAAAAATCAAAGACCAAAGACCAGAAATACAAGAAAGGTATTCGTCCTATATACTACGCAATACAGATAAATGTACCGTATATGACTTTTTTTGTTTCGTGGCGAGAGGATATGTATAATCTCCTACTCCTACTCCTTTTCACCGCATGATCCTACAACAACCACCAGTAGATCGAGCACCACTTTTACACTACCCCTGCTCGTACACAATTAGTATATACAAGAAAGAAAGCGATCCATCCATAAATGCCATTAGTACACCACCACCCCGCTAACGACTCCCCTCCCCGCCCCCCTCCTCGTCCTCCTCCCGCCTCTTCCTATCCTCCTCCCTGACCCGCCTCGCAACCTTGCCCACCTCCTTCTCCCAATCCGTCGTCAGCGCAATCCACGTCCCGCTGACCGCACAATACACCAGCGAAAACGTGAGCCCGACCCAGAGGCCGTGCAGCCCCATGTCGTGCGTGAAGGTGAGGTACAGCCCGAGCGGGATGCCGAAGATGTAGTACGCGGAGAGGTTCAGGAGGGCGCCTAGGAACTGTTGGATTTGAATTTATTTGGATTTGAGAAGAGCGTGGGTGCAGGCGAGTTGTTTAGCTGATTTATTGATTAAGTTTTAGGATGCAGTACTTGCCTGTTTGCCGCGCGCGCGAAGGATGCCCGACGTGACCGCCGACGTGCCGTCAAACACTTGGAAGAGCGACAGCAGCGGTATAATCGCCGCTACCAGCTCGACGACCTCTACACCATGCACACAACGCATCAACAATCCATTTTTTTTTTGCTATGAAACAAGAAGCCACCGACCTGGATCATCGTTAAACAAATACGCCCACTGATATCGGAACACCATGAAAAGCGAGCTATTTCCCCGCAAAAAAAAAGTCAACAAAAATCGAAAGGAAAGGAAAGTCAAAGGAGAGAGAAAAAAGGACGGACCTCATGAACACGGCGACGAGCAATGCCATCGCGATGGCCGTCCGCGCCGCCACGCCTGCGCGTTTCGCCTTTCGCTCACCGAGCAGGTTTCCAATTCTGTTGTTAATTAAAATAAAATTTAGTTTATACGAACGAAGAACGAAGAAGATAAAGTATAAACCCACCTAACAGCAGTCGCCACCCCAATCGCAAACGGCGCCTGAAACGTCGTCGACGACGAGACCAGCAGCACCGACTGCGTCGCGAGCGCCACGGGGCCCAGCAAGCTCGCCGCCAGCGCCACGAGCTCCCACGCCCACCACTCGCTCGCCGTCTGGCCCACCCCGCTCAGGCCCAGCCCCCACAGGACGCGCAGGTTCGCGAACATGCGCCAGGAGAGCGGGTGCCACGCGGTAGGCGGGACAAGGAAGACGCCGTAGTAGATGGACATGAGAGAAATGAGGTTGAAGGAGAGAGCGGTGGCGATGGGCGCGCCGACGAAGCCGAGGCGGATGGGTTGCGGGCCCCACACTGTGTGCGGTGTGCGAGCGAGGGGATGAGAATGGGGATGGAGAATGGAACAGGATGGGAACGCGAAGGCAAACGACAACCGAGTCGGTTAGATAGGGGCTAATCACCCACACACGCAGCAAACGCGACGCACCGAGGAGCCAGTTCAGAAGCGCATTGATCGGCGCGACGATAAGCACGATGCGCGTCGGCACAGTAAATAGACCTATGTAGATCGCGTTAATTATACCACATCAGGTTTTCCCAGCGGTACACACCTTGAGACTGGAAATAGCGTCTATCGAAAAAGAAAATAAAGTTGCGTGGTTAGCGCGGTGATCAAGAACCGATCCGATCCTGCTGCTGATAAATGACTCACCGGCTAATACAATTGAAAGCATACGCTGAATAAGAAGATAAGAAGTTGGAACCCATGATCAGAACATTACACAACAGCGCCTAAACGCAAAAGACTCAAAAGAGCCGTACCAGGAAGGCCAAGTGACACCCAGCGGAGGTAAACCGACGCCAGATGTGCGACCTCTGGATCTTGCTTGAGGAATATGAGGATAGATTCTGCATTGAACCAGATGACGAACATCGGCTGAAGTGGAGGGGTAGGGTGGAGCGGGTTAGATAAGTATAGACGACTACTGGGGCCGGCAGAAGCAGGATAAGGGTAGACATACAATTAATGTAGAGAACATGACGACAGCTGTGGGTACATAGGTTGAGAGGTGGAATGGAAGGGAGAGGATGTATTGGGGGGCGTACTCATGCGCTGTGCCCAGAGGCCGACGAGGTGCGGCTGGGGAGAGGTCCATGCGGAGGGAAGGAGGGTGTCGAGTGCGCTTGCAAAGCCCTGAAGGATGCTGAAACCGCTTACGCTGGCTGTCATAGATCCGAGGGAGATGGCGGCTAATGCGGTAGTAGATATATGTCCGATAGACACGACGGACACGATAACGAGAGAGTACTCGAGAACGTGAGTTCTAAATAGAAATGAGTCATTTTCTACCACCGAGGGAACGAAGCAGGACGCACCCGAACACGGGAGTGGCATATTTTGCCAGTATCCACAGCTCCTCCCAGAACATTTTTATGCTGGACTCATCGTCCGAGAAGGGGTTGCGGTCTACGGACTCTTCAATGCGGGGTATTGGAGGATTGCTTAGGAGGGGAGTGGATTCTGAGGGAAAATCGATGGACAACACAGACGAGTCTGAGGACTCTGTCTGGCGCGGATAGGTGCCCATGGTTGGCCTGGGTGGACGTTGGTAGTAGGGAGGGGCACGAGAACCCTGGGTTAGGACGCTGTCTGGAACGACGGTGGCGGAGATCTCTTCTTCGGTGTCGTGTTGATTGAGACTGGAGAGAATAGCATAGTCTGAAGGCAAAGAGGAAGGACCCTGGTAGTGGGCATAAGTAAAGGACATGGTGGTCGTCCGACAACTGACACAAGAAAACTGAATTCTATCTTTATACCTTACTCGATCGCAAGTCACGTGTACGCTCCCATTGTTGGCGTTTTCGGCCGTGTTCGCCTGTAACTCTGTCCTAACATTGACAATGCTCCGCAACTCGTCCTCGCCGCGCGACAAGGAGCCCAGCGATCTCGACAAGCTGCTCAAATGGCAGGAGGAGCGCAGAGCACGCAGACTCAAAGGCGAATACGAGTCCGCCATCCTCCATCTATCACAAGTCGTCAGTCCTTCTACTTTTCTCAGTCCACCACTGCTTCAACCATAGCGTAGATCAATGAAAACATCAAAACCCCCATGAACGTCTCTGCGGTTCGCATCGAAGGCGCAACGCACACCCGGCAGTCCTTCCTCGCCTCCATCGTCGCACCCGCCGTCCAGCCCAGCCCCGACAGCACCCTCGAGAACGTCCTCCACACCACCCGCCACATATCCACCGCCCTCAAAAAGACCGACATATTCACCTCCGTCGAAGCCTTCCTCGACAGACCCCGCGACACAACCGCGTCCCCAAACGACGTTGACCTCGTCTTCAAAACACGCGAGCGCGGAAGATGGTACGTCTCCAGCTCGACAGAGCTCGGAAATAGCGAAGGCAGCGCCGTACGTCCACCCACCCCCTTCCTTCCCTTCCCTACACATTAACACCCCCCACCAGAGCGCATTCGCCCGCATCCGCAACGTCTTTGGCGGCGCCGAAACCTTCGAAGCCAACGTCTCCCTCGGCACCCAGACCCGCCGCGCCTTCCGCGGCTCCCTCACCTCCCCGCTCACCGCCTCCATGTCCGCCTTCGGCGAGCTCTCCGCCTACATCACGGACAAAGACCTCTCCACCTACGCCAGCTGCACAGAGGCGCTCCGCGGCGCCAGGGCCGTTGTCAGGGTGAGCTAGGTCAGCGCTGTCCACGTCCCTCCTGCAGCCGTTAACATGCCCCACGCGTCCATTACAGACAGGGACGCCGACGCGAGGCGCCAACGAATTCGCGTATGACGCCGTCATCCGCCACATCACGTCTCTCACTCCCACCGCATCCATGAGGTGCGCATCTCTCCTCCCTTCTCTCCTCCTCTCAACTCCTTAACCCTAACCACAAAAATTGCACAGTACACGCGAAGCAGCGGGCCTCTCCGTGAAATCCTCCCTAAGCCACAGCATCCTCTACGACACCCGCGACGACCGGCTCGCCGCCACATCCGGCGTCTACGCCAAACTCTACCAGGAGCTCGCCGGCCTCTTCCTCGGCGGGGACGCGCACTTCTACAAAACCGAAGCCGAAGCCCAGATCTCTAGGAAGATCGGGAACAGCGGCGTGGTGAGGATCCATTTCCCCTTGTCCATGCTTATGCTCCTACTCGAAGGATTCAGACTAATAATCTCATAACGTAGTCAATATCCCTGGCAGCGAAAAGCGGCCTGCTATGGAGTCTCGCACCGGGCGGCAAAACCCTCTTCTCCGACCGTTTCCAGCTCGGCGGACCCACCTCCGTGCGATCCTTCCGCGCAAACAGCATGGGCCCGCGCGATGGAGGTGCGTTCCCCTCCCCTCCACCCCCTTGAAATAAAACCAACAGACGCTTTAATCTTTTGTCCCATGCTATGTATAAAAAAAATGAAAAGACGACTCGGTAGGCGGCGAGCTGTACTACTCGGCAGGTGCGAGCGTCATCTCGGACATCCCGTACAAAGCGCACTGGCCCGTCAAGGCGCACGCGTGGGTGAACGCCGGACGGCTGGATAACATCGACCAAGGTGCGTTCCTCGGCTCTTCTCTCATTTTCTGCGCCTCACCGCTGACTAACTTTCCCTTTCCCCGTCGCGTCGCGACTCTCCTCTCCTTTCTCCTCTTCCGTGTACTCTTCTCCCCATGTACTCCTACCCATCCCCCCTCCCTCCCTTCCCTCCCTTCCCTCCCCACCACCTCCTCCAGCCGTCCCCCTCCCGCACACCCTCTCCCGCACGCTCTCCCGCCCCTCCCTCTCCGCCGGCCTCGGCCTCATCTACCGCTTCGACCCCATCCGCGTCGAGGTGAACTTCGGCGTGCCGCTCGCGGCCAGCCAGAGCGACGGCATGCGGCGCGGGGTGCAGGTCGGGATCGGGCTTGAGTTTCTGTGACTACGAATAGGGAACAGCTTGTAGGGGTTGGAATACATTCTGGAATTTAGAGCGTGGCCCTGGCTAGTGCGTTACTGACCATGAGTAAGTAGGGACTATATCGACTCTTAATCAACGTGGGATACCCAGTGCCGCTACTGATGACGAGTAAGTAGGTAATGTATTGACTCCTAATCAACGTGGGACAGACTTGACACAACTACGAAAGAAAGAAAGAAAGGCATAGAGTCGAACACAGGGTGGATTAGTGATACTTTTCCCTCTGAGAGTCTGAGAGTTTATTCGGATACCACTGGCAGCATCGGTTTCTTTCTTTGCTTCAATAGCGATGATTTGCGCCCCACCATGGCCGTTCAGCATTCTAGAATTAGAGCTTGGCCATGGCCAGTGCCGCTACTGACGATAAGTAAATAGGTACTGTATTGACTCTTAATCAACGTGGGACAGACTCGACACGACTACGAAGGAAAGAAAGGCATAGAGTCGAACACAGGGCGGATTACTGATACTTTTCCCCCGAGAGTCTGGGAGCTTAGAATACCACTAGCAGCATCGTTTTCTTTCTTTGCTTCCATGGCGATGATTTGCGCCCCACTATGGCCGTTCAGAATGTAGACAGCATTTATTTGGCACCTGGCAGTAGAGAAACGAAGACTTGGTTTTCCCCTCAGAAAAATAACCCAATTCAAGGAATGAGGGCTTTCACCTTGACCAGTTCATAAATATAGACGCCCGCAGCCAAACAGAGCTCGGACGATGCTAATCCCGACAGCCATAAACGGCAACTGTCAGGGTATGCGCCACGCACTTGGACAACTCCCACCAAACACCACAACACACATACAAGTCAAGTCCGAACTTCAATGCTCGCTGTCGCTGTCGCTGTCCAGCACTGTCTCTGTTGTATTCGTGCTGTTACCTCGGTCCAGATGCGCCTTTCCCTTGCTGTTGCGAGCGAACTCGGAGTGCATTCCTGAGGTTACGCAAAGAGCGGAAGCGCATTGTTGGTTACGATGCTCTCACGATTTTCAAGGATGTGTGCGGAATTTTATTCAATGTCGAATTAACAGATCATATGTGGAGGTCCAGTCATCATTTCATAAGTTATTGAATGGGGCCTGACGCCGCCTCTGTGGGCACTCCGCTTTGTAAAGCATTGCATGCGTGGAGTACACGAAAAGAAAATTGGCTCGTGGTCAGTAGAACAGCTGGCTCAAATCCGCTATATAAAGTAGTGGTATCGACGAACAGATAGAGGACAACCAAGTTATTCCACTCTTATCTCAACCGAGAAGCAGTCTTCACAGTGAGCTCGTCTTCACACTCTTGCAATATTTCGTTGCTGATACCTTTCAATAGGACAATTATCATCATGTCAAACTATACAATCGCCAACCGTTATGGTGGATGGCTCCCACAGAGCCACACGGTCTACCAATCGTTCATCAACGAGCACCTCACGGGCGCCGCACTGAAGCAAGAGGCCGCAGAGGAGCATGTACCTGCTGTCGCCGCCTTCGAAAAAGCGATCAGGTCCAACTCCGTCATGCTGGCGCTGTTCAACACCATCTTCCTCCAAGACTCCGAAACGAGCACTGTACGTGTCCGAGCCTCATTTTCTAAACTGCATTTTATTAATCCATACTTTTTACTAGATCCCTGACTTCGACACTCTATTGTTCATCATGGATGACATCGTCGTTAAAGCCCCCGGGTTTCATATTCCGCCCGCAGGCGAAAAGCCTGAGCCCCTTTCTACTCCCCTGTACATCGTCTTGGACCTCCTCAGCAACACAGGCGCGGCGTATGACTTGTTCCGCATGCGCGAGTTCAACATCGCGATGAAAGCTCTGCTGGACTCCTGGGGTGCTTTCCTCAAGACGAACGCCTCCAACAACACCCTGACTGCGGCGGACGACGGCTGGTTTGGAAAATTCGGCATTGTAACTCTCGAGGCCGACGGCCGTGGCAAATTCAACAACACCTACATCACCCCAGACCCCGAGGCGGTGAACCGCGGCTACAAATCCTGGGACGAATTCTTCACCCGCCAAGTCCAGAAGGCCGCCCGGCCCATTCTCAAACCCGAGGACCAGAGCCTCATCCACAACGCATGCGAATCTCGGGTCTACCGCATCGCACACAAGGTCAAGGAACACGATCAGTTCTGGCTCAAAGCGCAATCCTACTCCCTCTACGACATGCTGAACATCGGGGCCGAGCGCGACGCCTACGTCAAGAAGTTCATCGGCGGCACCGTCTACCAGGCGTACCTCAACCCGCAGGACTACCACCGCTGGCACTGCCCCATCGACGGGACCATCGAGTTCGCCACGGTCGTCGACGGCACCTACTACGCCGTGCTCCCTGACGCAGGTGCCGAAGCAGGTGACCCCGATTTTGTAAAGGGCGACCCTCGTGGAGCCATTATCCGCTCCCAAGCGTGGCTCACGATGAACGCCACGCGCGCCATCATCTTCATCCGTGCCACCAACGATAAAATTGGGCTTATGTGCTTCATTGGGGTTGGGATGGTAGAAGTGTCGACATGCGAGGTCACAGTCAAGCGGGGTCAGGAAGTTAAGAAGGGGGACCAGCTTGGGATGTTCCACTTCGGTGGGTCGTCCCACAGCTTGATCTTCGGTCCTCATGTCAACATCACTTTCGCTGCGGAAATCGTCAAAGACAAACATGTCCAGGTCAACTCCATCATTGCTCAGGTTTCTTAGGCGGCAAAACTAGTCTGTATCCAGCGCTTTGTTTAGTAATGAAAGTTTCAAGTCAACGGTAAGTACTATGTTGTGTAGAAAATTCGCCTGTCTGTTGTTTGTTGAATTACAATGAAAAGAAATTCAAGGATGTAGTTCTATGTTTCGAGACAGTTCCATGAAAAAACTTCTTCAGGCTCCTGTCAAAACAAATCAGAATTATTACAACAATACGCGACACAAAGCTACTTACATGCACTTGCTGGTCTTGTTACGAGGTCGACGTCGGATCAGGGGTATCACGAAGGAAACCCACTTCTCCGTTAACCTGACGCTTGGTTCAAAGGACCAGACTTCATCAGAGAAGGGACTCAGTTGTGGAATCGCAGTGGCTTCTCCCAAATCGTTACAGGCCACATCCCCCTCGCTCGTCACCTCAACCGCATTAAGAAGCTTCCATCGCCGGTGTGCCCCTGCTTCCATGAGCATGACGAATCGGTTGATCACTATGTCCTACATTGCATGGCCCATGCACGTCACAGGGAGGTCATGTTGGCACCGTTGCGGCGCAATGAGAGGAACATGACGAGTCTCCTAGCCACGGCGGCCACCCGCCGACAACTGCTTAACTTCATCGCTGACACACAGCGACTACGCTCCGTTTTTGGCCACATTGCGCAGCTGAATCTTGACGACGACTCTTGACCCTCAGCCTCTTCCTCCTGTCCTCCCTCCCTACCCACCCCTCTCCTCTCCCTTTGATTTTCGATTTTGTTCTTGTTTTACTTCCCTCTATTTATCTTTATCTAATTGACTCGGCTCTTTCTTTCCATTCCAAAAGTACCCTACCCATTCCTATTTACCTATCATTTAGCCCTTTTCTCCTTTTTGGCACTCAAGCCTCTTAATCATTGCACTCCTCCCTCTGGGCCATCGTGCTCCGGGGGTTGTCCAGCGACCCCCATTGTTGCTCCAGGGGACATTCTATATACAGATATCCATATTTTAGTAGCTACACTGTAGATCTTACTCTCTATCATATGGTACGCCACACTGGAGAATAAACGAGG
>NHYD01002771.1:0-12155 GCA_002938375.1 Psilocybe cyanescens | reverse complement strand
TTTTTTTTTTTTTTTTTTTTTTTTTTGAAAAAAAAAAAAGGAGAATGGCTATACTGTGCTGGTGCTGTATCCCAAATCTAGTATGCCGCCTCGCTTTGGCAAAAAAGACATTGTCGGACATTGGTAATATGAATCTAAAGTCGCTCAAGATCAGATATCTCTGAAGGTATGTAAGTGAAATATAAGACAACATACCGATACTGAAGCTATTGTTGTCAAAGTAAAGGGTATATGGATATATATCAAGCTCGCTGTGATCAATTAGTTTGAGCCCGAAAGTCTGCTTTTCATTGACGTATACGTCAATGACACCATTTTCACAGATATTTACACTTTGGAGCTCGGCGCGATTCTCCGGTACGACGGTGGTTGGGGTAGACGATAGCTGATAAAACTCAAACTCGACTTTGTTGAAGAGATTAGCTCTATGGTTCGTGCGATCCCACTCCCTATAATAATGGGCTATCCTGTCGAGCACTCAGGCAAGTTTCGCGGTATTCTTTGCACCATGTGGTTGTACTGTAGGCGGCTACCTGCCCCATTTTCCACTGAGGGGTCGAAGTATTGAGTCGATCGGGTATATTTCATCTCGAATAGTACCAGCCCATTTTCATTAGATCTTTCTGAGACCCGTAGATGTGGCGTACGGTTGACAAATTGCACATTTAATTCCTGTATATAGACTAAATAGTTCCGAGATCCAGATCAGAATTCTCAAGTCGGATATCAACTCCAGAGCCCCGAACATATAATTACTGTTCCCAAACATGTAATTCAATGCTCCGTACATAGAAACTGATGTATTAAGATATAGAAATTTGGTTTCCAAACGTAAAACTACCTATTCCATACATTAAAAATGATCCCATACGTAGCTTTGACTCAATCCCAGAGTTACTACGATGCTAATGCCAGCCCATACATGATGTGCGTGCCGTAGAGGCCGAACGCGCGTGAGAACGTCAGTTTTGGCAATTTACTATCCCATTCCAGGAGTTTGAACATTTTAGGTTGGTGGGTGCCGCTTTCTTAAAAAAAAAAAAAAGGACCAGTTACGTTTTTTATCATGTTACTCGATCTACGACTGCATTTTCAGGGAAGTGACCTCTCCAGATGAGACCTTGACACCAGACTTAGTGATTGAAATGTCAGCAATAAGGTTGCGAAACTTGAAAATGGGTCGGTAAATTGCTGTTCTTTCACTGGCGTCAAATTACTCACTTGTATTTTATAGTTCCACCTTTCTTGTGCAGATCTTGCGTATGTGGTACCTAGATGGAAATATGAGTCATGCAAGCCTCAAAAGATAGAGAAACACAAAGGAACAGTGTAGCAGTAGGGGGATACAACAACAAGTCGACAACTACACTTAATACGATGACATCATGCAATGATACAGTCTTAATAAGACAACAATTAAAATAACGTGACTTTCACGTGCCTTAGGTAGGTTAGTGGTGCTGAGAACGTTAAAAAAAATTCGACCCCATGTCTGAATTTTTTTTAGTGTCACCCCCTTGTTTGTTAATGGATGTAGACTGATGTTAACTGTGATTCTTCAGGTCGGCGTGACTTATGCTGGCAACACATTGTTGGAGCTTCGAGACTTCGACAGTCTTCGATACGCTCTGGCGTCCCGGACTCCTTGGTCATATGTGCACATATATGCGTCGATGCAACAGATTTCTCTTCTTCTGATCACGATTAATGCCGGTTCTGGATATATTTTCTTGATTTCGATGGAAAAATCGAGCATAGTCTGTTCTCAGCAGCATATCCATCATCTCTCCTAGACTCTGCTTCCATCGCACCACGCAACATTGCGCGCCTCATATGATTAAATTGGCTTTTTAAGTAATTCTCTTCCCATCTATCCGGTCCGCGCCCGACGCCTCCTACCCGCACACCATGAGGATGTGTATTTCGCCAAACTTCCACAATCCCCACGGTCCGCGAAGAAGATGGCTATATTCCTTATAATACAGTAGTCTATGCCATATCATGGACTCAGAATTTGTGAGGCTCCTTCTTACTTCTCACAGAAAAGCAGATTTCTCTAGGGATGATCAAAGCACGCATTCTATTGGTAGCGTTGAGTCTGGCTCTGGCGGGCTTAGTGGATGTTGTGGGAGCGCAGACGACGGTGACGATTAGCGCCACGGCGAGCCACCCTATACCGAGCACGATGTGTGAGTCTGGCTGATAACAACTGCGCTATTCTCTTACTGATCCTTTTCTCTTACACAAGGGGGTCAAATGTTTGAGGTACGTAACTGTCGAGCTGCTGCTTTGGAGCATGCGCTAATTGTTTTACTCAGGATATCAGCGTATGTGCAATAGATCTATCTTCGTGAACTGTTTCAAATGGAAACATCGATTCTGTTCCATTAGCATGTGAGCAAACTGTAAAATTAAAGCCGTATGCATGAAGACTAATGTTGAGACCAGAGCGGAGACGGAGGCTTATACGCGGAACGTGCGCACAACCTTCTAAACATTATTTGTCCTGCTGGTTATAATTATTCTCGATGATAGTGCTTCAAAATCGGGCTTTCCAGATGGTTACTCCAGGTTTGTTCGAGTTGGTCACTCAACTCGCTATATTTTACTGAAGCATAGTTCGTTTAATGAAAAGGAACCTCGGCTGCATTGGCTGGCTGGAAGGCCCTCAATGGGAATATCACTGTTGTCGCAGATTCGACCCCAGTCTCCTCTGCATTGCCGAATGCGCTTCAACTTACGATATCTCCTGGTAATGCAAACGCTGTTGGGTTTGCCAACACTGGAAACTCTGGTTCGTCCATATCCATCAGTTGCTTGACTAAAACCTCATATCGTTTCTCGTTAAGGTATCAACGTCGTTCCGCATACAACCTACAAGGCTTCCTTCTACTATCGCTTCCAAACCGCCTCCAAGTTCCGCGGCAACTTCATTGTCAGCTTACAGGACAGTGCAGGGACGATCTTGAACTCCCAAAAGGTCTCCATATCAGGCTCCCAGACTACCTGGAAACAAGTGAAAGTCTCTCTGAACACGAACATCACGCCCGGCTCGACGAATAACATGTTCGCTATCACTGTTGATGGAAACTCGGCCGCCGGAGAAACCATCAATTTTGCTATGCTCTCGTTGTTCCCGCCCACGTTCAAGAATAGGGAGAACGGCATGCGGGCTGATATTGCTCAGGTAACTCGTCTTGCAAAGTACTTGGTGTTCGGTGTTGACATGTGTTTAGGCTCTCGCGGATATGAAACCTTCTTTCTTCCGTCTTCCAGGAGGAAACAATCTGGAAGGTCAAACATTCGATACGCGCTGGCAATGGAACAACACAGTAAGGACATAAACTCGACTTCCTTTGTTCCCGCTTTGAAACCCGCTTTTACACAGCTTGGTGCACTCGCTGACAGACCAGGTGATCGAGTTCCTTGTTGAGATATCATTTAACCCTCTCATCAGCGTTATCAGGACGATTGGGAGATTGGGGATATGTCAATACTGAGTAAGCATGAGCTCAAAGCATGCGTTATGGCACTAATATTTTGTAATAGTGGTCTAGGTCTTATGGAGTATCTGAACTGGTGCGAAGATCTTGGGATGGAAGCAATCATGGCTGTATGGGCAGGTATGCAATATACTGTCCAGTTCACTCCATGACAAAAGATTAACTTCATGCGTGTGTAGGATATTCTTTATCTGGCACAAGTCTTCCGGAAGATCAACTTGCTCCGTACATCCAACAAGCTATTGATCAGGTTGATATGATATCCCTCCATAATTTATTGTATCCTAACTTATATGCTACTCTAGATCAACTTCGTTATCGGGGACCCTAAAAAAAGCGAAGCTGGTACGTTGTTTGTAGAAAAGGGTAGGACGTGATGCCAAATTTACGTTGTATCCACTTCCACCCAGCCGCCCTAAGAGCCTCCCTTGGCCATCCTAAGCCATTCCCCCTCACATATGTGGAAGTTGGAAATGAGGACTTCTTCGCAGCTTCTTCGTAAGCACCTCGTTGCGAATTCCGAGCACTGTGGCTAAAATATGATGGCACTCTTGACAGGTATATCTATAGATGGCACGACTTTGTTACTGCCATGCAAGCGGAGTTCCCCAATATCCGTACGTTGGGATCGACGAAGTCGTGCTGACATGGCCTTTACTGAAGCTGCCTTGTTAGATTTCATCGCAACTTCTGACACTTTTAGTCCGATACTCTCCCCTAACCCAACAGAGTATGACGTTCATGTATACCAGACGCCAAGTTAGTCTATCAGAAGTCCTTCAAATATTTTCTCCTTTACCTCTTCCTTTCTAGCTTGGTTTGCCCAAAATTCATTCTTCTACGATGGCTTCGAAGTAGGTTCTATCTGATAGTCTTACATTTGTTGGGAGTTTGTAACTGAATACCCACCCATCTCAGCGCAATGGGACCAAATATTTCGAGGTATTCGGGCCTCTTTTCCTTATCGAATATACATTAACAAATTCAAGGGTGAATATGCCGCTATCTCGACCAACCCCAACAATATATTTGGATCTCCGTCTCAAGGTCGCCTGACCTTCCCAACAATGCAGAGTACGTATGAACGGCTTAAACATATAAGACCAAGTTCTGATAACGAAACAACACATGATAGGCTCTGCAGGCGAAGCCGCTTTTATGACCGGATTGGAACGCAATAGCGACATTGTGTAAAATATTTCATTTCTGATGTTCATTTTCAAAGGCTGAGTGACTTCTACTTAGATTTGCTGCTTCCTATGCTCCTCTTCTAGGAGTGAGTAAAGCTGGCTATTAAGATTGAATTTATAGAACTGACTCTGAACTGACAGCATGTAACAAACAATCAATGGGTTAGTGTATATTCTACCTTTGGATGTCCAGATTGCGTCCTAATATTCAATGGCGGCTTGTAGACTCCTAATCTCCTTGCATTCGAGTAAGTCAGATTAATACCTTGATGAGATGTTACTTAACACTCTGATAGCGCTGGCTCTGTGTACCGCTCTACCAGCTATTATGTACAGCAGGTAACATGCGTCTTCAAAGGGGCGAAGGACGTTTTGACTGACGATTACCGCCGCAGCTATTCAGCTTGAATCGAGGTGACGAATATCTCCCGAGTACCTTACCCGAGCAGCTCGGTACTGTATTCTGGAGCGTAGTACGCAATACATCGCCCAAAGAAGTCATCATCAAGGTACTGGCACTCAACCGATCTCTCCGAGATTGCACTAAATCGCGTATCTTATTTATAGATATCCAACACTGCGAGCTCTGCCTCAACGCTCACCTTCATTCTGCCTTTCAAAAATGTCGCCTCCAAGGGGTCCTTACAGCTTTTGACTGGCGCTGCAACTTCAAGTAACACGCCCACCAATCCAAACCTTCTTGCTCCAGTAACGAGCACAATCGTAACCGGCCAGACGTTCAACTACACTGCGCCCGCCGTCAGTGTCAACGTTATTACTATCAAGGCGTCCTAAAGATATCACTGGGAAGAATCATGTTCATTGTGGGAAATTGCTGCGTGTTTGGCCTTTGTATGGTTCTTTCTTACTAACACATGTACCATGTATAAAAAATATAGTCAGGCGGATCATTTACGTGTGGGATCGTCTCATGAGATTTTTCATGACACCAGTGTCCATGATTAGTACATTCCCTTTTCAAGTAAGATGCTGATGTAAATGCAAAAGCCCGCTCACGTTTCCCAGAATAAGGGACCGGGTAGTGGCTTTTCGATGGGAAAACATGGGCGTAACGCTCATTACAATTTTAAAAGGCGTTCCTCTACACTGCTTGACTTCTTAAATCCACCCTCGCCCAAACGGCGCCACTTCGTGCTCCAAAACCTAGATTGGGTTCTTTATTCTCTTCCATGGCCCATCTCTGCCCAACAAGAACGAATACAGGGCTATTTGGATCCGGGAGCATGCCGCGTGTTGTATAAAACTCAAGGCTTCTCATCTCCTAGGCCGCTACGCTCGGTAGACTATTAGAAAAGACCGGACGAAATGAGGAAATACTCCGATTGGCGGTTACTCTCAACAATTGACGCTGATGATAACGATGGATGTAACCGCCTGCTAATGGTTTTGTTCCTGTTGTATCAAAGTATGGAATTGACTACAGTGTCATTTGACCTTCTGCTGCTGTCTGATCCATATGCATGGAATAAGGTAAGCCTACGAATCCGTCTTTTGTGTTGTTCAAGAAATAGACCACTGATCCCTCATGTCAACAAGTGACACCTGAATCGATTCCTTTGCTCAAATAAGGGTGGCGACAGCTTGAAGTAGATGCTTTAAGCTCCGAGCGCTGGAATCGTGTCAACGATAAGCCGTGATAATGCTATGATTAGGCGCCCATGGCGATCATGTGCTTTTGGGATCCATTCACACTAATGATCATACAAATAAGTCATTACCTCATAACATTGTATTCGAAGATTTTGGAGTCCGTACTTGACAAGTCAAACTCTCCGAGCCGAATGGGATTAGTACAAAAGTCCAAATTACATGGGGATGGGGGAGAGCCGAAGAAGATCGCAGAAATTCTGCTTCTATGAATGCAGTCCTTGGATGGAGGAAAGAGTCGGAATTGCATCCGGAAACCAACGGTCTTGTGTGCTGATGGTCGGATTCCACACCACTTAGAGAACCTGACCCCGGCCTACTCACGATTTAACTGAAACGTGAGTCGCCCCTTGGATAAGGGCGGGCCACTGTCAGTGATACGGATATCCTACCATAAAAGGATATAAATTACAGGTTTACAGCTACAGTTTTCCTTTAGAACAATCACACAAGATGTATATACGGTCTGAAGTATTTATGTTTGAAAACGTCGTGGGACAAGTTAAATTTTAGCGAACCTTCCATGGGAAATCAATACAATTGCGGCCGAGTCCCTCTATCTCCCAGTTTCTTCTGTTGGAGGAGGCGCCAAATCATCCATCGATTCTGCCGCATATCGGGGGATTAACAGGTTCGCTCTTGTTTTATACTCACTTGTTAAGATCTCTCTCTCGCACCAAGTCCTTTCCTACAGACATGACTTATGCAATGAATGGCGACGGTGTTTCTCTGACTATTGGTAGCTCACCCCCGCAAAAAGGGCATACGGGTACTGATAGCGTTGAAAGGCGAGTAGATTGTAACTGCTTGCAGCACCATTGGCTAAGGGACCTTAAATATTAGCCCTTCCACGACTTCTGAGTCCAACCTTCTATATGCGTTGATTATTGGAATAGACACCTATAACGTCAACGACTTCTTAAATCTCCATGGAGCCACAGCCGATGCACAACTATTCAGGACGTATTTGATCAAACACCTATCTGTCCCAGAAAGCCGTATCAAACTTCTACTGGATACCGAAGCCACACGAGCAGGGATTATCGATGCCCTCGAGGGCATTGCCAATGCAAGCAACGATGAAATTTCCTCTGGTGCTCCAATAGTTGTATTCTATGCGGGGCATGGGACGGAAAGAGAAGACGTTTTGGGCGGCCAGAAGACCAAAATACAAATGCTTGTACCCGTTGACTGCGCCGGAATTCCTGATTTCATCATTGGGATGTTGCTAGACCATGTCGCCCACAAGAAAGGCGATAACATCGTAAGCCCCCTTTTTGGTGATTATATTGGAATGTTAGCGCTCATCGTTCGATCACTGGTCATCGCAGACCGTCATTTTCGATTGCTGTAATTCTGCATCGGGAACAAGAGGAGCCACCGACAATAGCGAGTCCGCGCCTCGCACCCGCGCTATTCCGCCCGAGAGAGTTGTCTATGACAAAACTCTTGACAATGACCTATATAAGAGAATACGAGTCAGCAAAGGCGACAAACGGTATGGGTTCGGCAATGGTGGGGTAAAGTCGCACATGCTACTGGCGGCTTGCCGATCCTTTGAAGAAGCCAAAGAAGTTAACGGCCATGGTGTTTTCACCAGTGCCTTATTGAAACTTTTCAACGACAAGCCCCCGACCGTCCTCAGATACTGTGACATACTTGACCAGATGGACGTGATATCAGGGTATTTCTTTGTGTATCCCTACACAAGAACCTGGCTAATGATTGGCTTGCAATATCCACAGACAGAATCCCCAATGTGAAGGCTATAATCACGAGAGAATGATATTTAACGGCAAATGCGAAGCTCGCACAATGAAACTGAGCTGTGATGTCGAATTTCGGGGTTCTACGTCACTCGTCTTACAGGCCGGTGCAGCACAGGGCATCACGACGGGAGCTAAATTTGCTCTTTTCGATTCAAATGACAACTCCTTCGCAAGTGTCCTGGGTAGTGCCACTGTGGGATCTCCGATCCAAGCATTTAACGCTCCCGCGACTTTGGATGCCTCCTCAAAATTCGATCTGGCCCGCCGGTATGTCGCTGTTCAAACCAGGCTTGGCATAAAGGAAGACCTTCGCCTATATATCCCTCGGAAAGACCCATTTCACGCAATATATACCCGACTCCTCAAAAGCGACATCGCCGACGAGCACAAATTGTATAACATAACGCTCGTTGAACATAAATCCCTTGCACACCTAGAAGCTTCGATGAGCAGCAAGGAGTTGGTGTTTAAACTATGCGATACCCGTGCGACTAAATATGGATTCTCCAAGAGTTTCAAGGCTGTTCCTACGGACAACGACCACAAACTCGCTTGGGTTCTCAACGGGATCGCACATTACTACAGAGAATTAGACCGCCGAAATCCCCAAACCGAGCTCGATAACTATGTCACGTTGGAATTTTACAAGTTAAAGGATCCAGAGGATACTTCGGAAGACGATTTGAAAGATCGCTGGATTTTTTTTGAACCCGTTCAACCAAATTTCTGCAATAACAACATCATCGACTTCGTCATCGAAGAGGAGTGCCCTTACGGTTTCAAGTTAACCAATAACAGCAGTCGCGATCTCTATCCCTACGTGTTTATATTTGACAACAACGATCTCAGTATCGGTATGTCGTCTTCCTCACTATGTTGAATAATTTTGAACTCGACCGGCCGGTAGAATCATATTACATGGGACCGACATCAGCGGGTCAATATGAAGGGGAACCGCCGCTGAAAGCAAGAGGGGTTCTCACTCTCGGTCATGGTTCCAATAGTGTATTCCCTCGCTCGTATGAAATCAAGGATGATCACCAAGATATCGATGTCGGCTTTTTGAAGATCTTCCTCACCACAAATCCCATCAACCTCAACAATGTCTCCCAGAAATCTCCCTTTGATGTTACCCGTTCTTCGAAACCCTTCAAGCCGAAACCAAAGGACAAATGGGATGCCTTGACTATACCTATGATTCAGCGTAAGCGTAGTGCCTCTTAGATCACAGATAATAAGCCAAAGAATATGTAATTCTGTACAATAAAAACAATGGAGCAGCGCGAAAAATTAGTGTCGGGTTCAGGATCGAGAATTTAGTTAAGAGGCAAAGGCAAGCCAACAGGTTCTCTTGTTCAAGGCATGCGTAAATATTGCTCTCGAACAGGAGAATTTGCGTTGTTAGCTAAGCAATAGCAGGCGATAATAGCAGGCGGTAGACGGTAGATGGCAAGGAAGTTAACAGATCGTTTATGAAATTGGTATATCAAAAGAAAATATATTCTCTTCACTTGCTCTGGGGGGAGAATGGTCAACGAGCAGGAAAAGAACCAAGTGTATTAGACATGAACTCTTTAACATCTGAATCGTTGCGGAAGCTAACGAGTGGCATGATACCTGCATAATATAGAATATTAAGTTTACAAAGGCTCTGCCGCAGAAATATATAATACTAAAGATCGACAAGCATGATTATGATTCGCAGCAAAGTTTGCAGAAAGGCAGGTACACACCATTGTTTCCTCGGACAAAAGTATCCCCATATCGGTTCGTGATCACCCCATTGACATGCTCTTCTGTCTGCTCAAGTGCTATATTCATGAATCCATCCAAGCACGACAAAACACCTTAACATAACGTGAGTGGGCATAAATTGACGCGACATTTCGGGACTCTTTACCTTTATAATCCACTCCAGAAGTCAATCGGACGACAACTCGTTTCCCAACAACACCCTTCAAAAAATCGGTAGGCGATCCCGTATGAGAGACAGGTGGCGGGGGTGGTGGAGGAGTTTCTGACTGGCGTGAAGGTGAAGGTGGTCTCGGGCTATCGTCCATATCGTTCAAGCTAACTGAGTTGTGTCGTTGTCGTACACGCGCCGCGATGGTTCCAAGTTGAAACGCTGAAGTTGAAAACAAGGAACGTAGCCGACTATATTTTCATGACATAAGCCCTAACCCCGGTGTCGGGTTAAACTTTGTTTTATCTCCCTTTCTAATCATGGACGTCGATCTTCCCTACAAAGCCCAGCCTATCGCTGAATTACCAGGCTAGTTTCTGTCTTATATCCTATGAATCCTTATTAAGCTTGAAACAGGCCACGAAGACCGCGCCTGGCATGTGGCTTGGAATCCAACAAAAACATTACTCGCATCTTGTTCAGCGGACAAGACCGTTCGTCTCTACTCCTATGCTTCCAGCTCGACCGAGACAAGTACAGATCTCAAATTTCAACCAATAACTAGCATTCCGACGGGCCATGCGAAAACTGTGCGCTCAGTAGCATGGGCACCCTCAGGTCAGACTCTCGCAACCGCATCATTCGACTCCAACATCGGGATCTGGGAGAAAGAAGCAGACGAATGGGAGTGCATAAGCACATTAGAAGGACATGAAACAGAGTGTAAATGCATCGCCTACTCGGCTTCGGGGACGCTGCTAGCGAGCTGCAGTAGGGACAAGACTGTCTGGATCTGGGAAGGTAAGCCATGGTGATCCTTCGTCCAGCCACATAACACCCAAACCACCCGCAGTTCATCCCGACGGAGACTTTGAAACCATCTCTGTTCTAATGGAACACACCCAAGATGTCAAGTGTGTCGCCTGGCACCCTATAGAAGAGATTTTGGCCTCCGCGTCGTATGATGACACCATCAAGCTCTACATCGAAGATCCCTCCGACGACTGGTACTGCTTTGCTACGCTTTCCGGCCATAGCTCAACGGTATGGTCTTTGGCATGGGCCCCTGGAACAAGTAGCTATCTCGCGTCTTCAAGCGACGATAAGACGGTGAGAGTGTGGAAACGAATTGCCGAACATAAATGGGAGTGCGTGCTGGTGCTAGGCGGGCATGAGAGGAGTGTATACAGCGTTAGCTGGAGTAAAGCCCCAAAATCCGTTAGAAGGTCTACTGAAGGGTGTCTAGGATGGCTGGCGAGCGCAGGTGGAGATGGAGCAATACTTGTCTGGGAGCTCTCGGTACGGTTATGTCCTATTAATTCTTTTATCTCTACTCAACGCACATTTCAGGAACCTACTCCAGAGAATACATCAAGTGATAAATCAAACATCTTGCCACCACGGCACAAACTTATTGCATCTATCCCGTCCGCACACGGCGTACATGACGTTAATTCCGTGGTATGGTGTCCTCGAGAGGGGTATGAAGACCTCCTAGCAACTACAGGCGATGATGGCTATACACGGGTATGGAGAATCGTTCCTGCGGCATGAAATGTTTAGACTGGTCATTCCATATGTAGGTTAGTCAAATTCGGTTCGCATGGGAAGAAATATTTGGAATCGCGGAGACTTTACGCTGAGATTCGATGTACAAAATAATCGCAAGCAACGGAGGGCTCAGTGGCAATGTGTGTAGTTCATCCCGTTGTCTAATGTCAATAAGTGCATGGTCAGAGCTCTTTTCTATACATCTGGGGCGCATCCGGGTCGTATTAAGGCTTTGGCGATCTCTTTTCATATTTCTTAATGTGGGTCAGTGCTCTCACAAAACAACATTTAGGGCCTGTTCGGCTGCACCATCTCGCGGATGGTAACTATACACGATCTCCATATTTAGTAACTCGCGACTTGATTAGATAATATCTGTGACTTTGAGTGACATTAAAATCAATATCTACACACGCTGTTGCAATGCCTCTCTAGCCTTGTAGGGGTCTCATATATCACCAAAGACTTGTGTTAAGCACTTTACTGTACAACTATGACCATGCATTCATGGGGTCTGGAGTGTGATCTATTTCTAACACCTCTTCATGTCTTCAAGCCCTAGCTGCCTTGA
>NHYD01002766.1:0-44369 GCA_002938375.1 Psilocybe cyanescens | reverse complement strand
GAGGGGCGAGAGGGGATATGGAGGAGTAGGGATGAGAGTGGGAACGATGTGGCGGGATTGGGTGGTGCACGATAACGCCAGGATCTTCATCTGCAGAAACGATAGGATGGATAGGATATGCGTGTGAGATCATACAGTGTATGCCGTACATGTGCGTTATCTTTCGTACCTGCGAGACTGGACAACTGCATCTGGCTGACAGGCCATTTTGCATAATTGTGCTCCACTTGCACTATGTACACAAATGCATCATCATTAAAAACTCGCGTTCACCCAATGGAATGAAGATACCAACCAAAGCAAAAAGAAAACCCACACGCCTCTCTCAACAAGCCTCTCAACCTCCTCCCTCAACTCCTCTCCCTCTCCTTCTGCACGCCCTGCCTCGCCTCCTTGCACGCCCACACCTTCCTCTTCATAGCCTCAAGCTCCCTGCACAGCTCTGCGTTCTCCCGTGCGTGTGCATCGAGCGCGTCGAGCGCGTGTAAGGCGCAATTGCAGGACACGCGGTGAGGAGGGATGGTTGGTGACAGCAGGTCGAAGATTAGACTCGCCAGCCAGTCACACTCGTGAGCTCTAGTCACATAACATCACAGGAGCACATGATCAAGCACAGGCGCCGAGTCTGATCTCTCAACCATCACACGAACATGCATCACAGGAGCACATGATCAAGCACCACAACTGCCTTTCCATGGAGATCTTTAAGGCTCTGCAAATCCTAAAGAGCACTTACCGGAATGGGCATGTTGCGGCAGTTAATCATGGAGCCCAAAATGTTGATGTGCTGATCATGGATCTCTAGGGTATGGGGCCAGAAGTAGCTTTCATTTACGTTGAAGATTTCTCCTTATTTTTGTGAATTAAGTTTGGTTCTCGGTTTTCGAGGTCGCAGAATCGGAACAGAACCTTTTGAACCAGATCCGAGAGTTCAATTCGAGGTTCTGGAAAACAGGAAGAACCGAATTGAACCGAACTTTTTATCACTAATGATCACGTGCTTGGGATATTTTGTGAGTCTACAACGCTCGGTCGGAGTCCAAATCAAAGCGCAGCTGCACAGCAAAGTCTATAGAACAATTCTGAATCTCACAGAGTCCGCATGGTAATTGATCGGAGTAGTAAAATCAGCTCAATGATGGCAGAGACAAAAATATTTTTTATTTTACATCAGGCATGTGTGCAGAAACTGACAGATACACCCAGAACAGATCAGATAACGTCCACCCAGATCAGAAAGGACCAGAACCGATTCTCACTGGGAGGCCTGTTCTTAATCCTCACATATCCTAGTATCTGATCTCCATTTTTACCCACTGTGCCACCATCAAGACTTATAGACTACCTTCAACTTCACAGCTGTGCTTTCATGCGACCAATAAATGCTTGCCTGGCAATCGCATCCACAGACATAGTTGATTCTTCCTGCTACAATCTCACCCCCTACTCGTTACCTATCCCCTGAAGTCTTTCAAGCATGGAAAATTCTGTGTTGACTTCAAAACAGCTGGCCAGTATGGCCTACCATCTGTAAGCCATTTCCATTACATTTCCCAGAAGTTTTAATAGTGCTTGGCCTGGCTTCATATAGCATGGCATTAAAGATGTTTTCGTTGGCTTCCTGTGGTGAGCTCTTGGAACCATTATCTCTGTTGAGAGAGCTCATCCGAATCCAAGTTATGCTCTACTACGATATTCTTTTGACCTTTGAAAAGGAGGTCAGATGTATTTGGCAGCGGAAAGTTGACCAGGAGTGCAGAAAAGACGGTCGCCAGAAGACCTGGCAGTGGAATATTAACAAGCCTAAAATACTTTGGTCTCTAGTAAGTCGTCTTTGTCAAGCAACGTCCTTTACTTTGGAGAAATTTGGACGAGAACCATTGACGAGCTATCAGAACCGATATCTTTCGCCGCTAGGGTTCATATTCATCATTTTTGGTGAGCAGTTTATCCTTAATCGCTTAATTCATTTGCACTCATTTCTCACAAGCATTTCATTCCAACTGGAGTCCGGAGGTCTGTGACCGATATGTTCTTTTTCCGGAAATTATCAGGCTGTTTATAAATGCTGTAATTGGAGGTGAGTAAACGATGGTCCTTCAAGTCACTGATACCTGTAAGGCGCGTGTTGACCTGGAATCTGAAAGTCATGTTCATCACTCGCGTTAATGCCCTTTATTTGAACAACAAGAAAATAGTAGTGATTGGCANTATAAATGCTGTAATTGGAGGTGAGTAAACGATGGTCCTTCAAGTCACTGATACCTGTAAGGCGCGTGTTGACCTGGAATCTGAAAGTCATGTTCATCACTCGCGTTAATGCCCTTTATTTGAACAACAAGAAAATAGTAGTGATTGGCACTCTTCTTCTGTCTACTGAGCTTGCAATTAAAATTGTAGGCCACCGTTGACTCTGATTTGGTTGGGCTGACAATTTTATAACAATACAGTACGCAGCGCTCACCAATGGCACGAGGCTCATTCTCCCTCCAGGTCAATTTTTTCATATTTAACACTTGGTTTCTTTACTCACGATCAATGATTATAATATAAGGCCTTGTCGGGTGCATTCTGGTGGGAAAGCATGAAGTGTAGGCGACCCAATTTCTCATATTCGAGCCGAAGCGCTCATGGGGGCTGCTTAATTATAGCCGCTTTGCCATGACGTGGGTTGCTGAGTTAGCATTTGGTATGGTGATATTCTAGAACATTTTTTAAATGATAGACACTAAGAAATGACAGATACAACCATGTTTCTGTTCACTGTCGTGCAGAGTATCAAGTCACATATGGCGATGAAAGAGGCAAAGATGGCGATGAAAGAGGCAAAGATGACGATGGAAGGGGAAAAGATGACGAAGAAAAAGGCAAAGATAACGTTACTACAGTTAATGATTCGGGACGGTATGTGCATAACTGGAACTCCTGGTCCCTGCCCTCAAATCCTGGTTAATTCCACAGGTGTCATATATTTTGCAGTTATCTGCGCTGCCAATATTGTGACCAGTGTGATGTTTCTTGTAAGTGGATGCATTTTCAGATACAGACACGACCCTGAAATAATTTCCTCCACAGGCTGCGCCTGTAAGCCCCGTAATCATTGTGACTGCTATCAAAGTCCGAGTTGAATTGAATGCTCTCTTGGCAGGGGGATTTTAAGGCCCTCAATGCGACTTTTAGTTCTCTGTAAGTGACTGTCCCCAGCAGGGCAGTTCAATAAAACCCTGACGTCCAAATGCATTTCATAGAATAACCAGCCTGATGCTTTCGAGATTGATTCTCAACCTTCGTGAAGTGGGATCCCAAGATGTAGTGGGATCCCGAGATACGGCTGATGCTGAAGGCACTACTGGTCTCGAGACTCATATGAGCTGTACGCAAAACTTATCAAGCTTTTGGTTGCTTTGAGGACTTACTAAAAGAGAAACCACAGATTCTGAAAGGGTCACCGAGAGTATCTGTATATGTTAGGAGTGACAATGCAGGACCAGGTAACCAATGATTTCCGATGGCAATCCTGAGAAAGAGCCATTCTCAGCTTCGACACTCTTAGATAGATGTAGAATGCTATGTACGCCCTTGTCAATTAAATTTGGCAGTGACCATAGGCTGCTGTAATTTTATTTTCATCTTCACTACTCTGGATCGACTCTGGAGTTGATCTTTTCTTTCTGTCTGTATTTCTCTATCATTTCCCTGAAAATATAGTCCACGTCCCTAGCAAACGGTTAGTAGACATACCATATGAAAGGAGGACCCACGTACTGCTCTCTCAAACTTTGCGTCTAGAGCCATGCATAAGCGCAACACATACTTCTGCAATAGCTCATCGGCAATGAGATATCCATAGCAAAGCTTGGTGGAAACAAAAAGTGTGGCTGTCATGTTGGGGACCAAGTCGGCATCGTATGAGAGTGCCCATGAGTTTGCTTCCATGTTACTTGCAGGAAGATTAAGCTCGGGAAGAATGGGTAAAGTCCTTGGCCGTGTGAGAAGGCCGACCTGGGATTAGCGAATTCATCCCTGGAAATTTTGTGAACTATCTGCCATCTTCTTGTGGCCAACTTGGCAGTGGCCACGAGGAGTTGATGGTCATTCTTTAATGAATGATATAGCAACGAGCGCCGTCCATCGAATGTTCCTCTTGGATATAATGAGTATGCCTTTTCGTGGGTAATAATGTTCATTAGATCAGCCGCGAGTGTCGGAGTGTCAGTAAAAAAAGACCAGAGTAAATGAGGGAAGATCTGACTAGAGTGAAAGTTTAACATCATCTGAAGTGGCGAATGGTGCATCATAATCAACTGGATCTTGCGATGAGGCTCTGACTTTTCAAAATTGAGTATGATGGCCGCTCCAAAATAGCCTTTCGGAGTGGTTGTGTAGAAGAAGTGCCCTTCAGAGCGTCTAAAGTCGGAAACAAGACCCAGTGCTTCTTCAAACGTCTCATCCGGGTAAGGAGCGGGCTGTGTATACCTGTAGTCTATGCTTTTTAGCTAGTTCAAGATAATCTGACGGTGACGTCGCTCAACATATAAGTCTAGATCATACTCTCTGGGTATATAACGCGTTCAAAGAATTGGAGGGCAGTTGATCCCGAGATAAACATCCCTGTAATGGATTATAAACGCCGAAACTCGAAAACATCATCGGGTTTACGCTGAAACATACTTTTCGCAATGCGATTTATGGATTCTTCAAGTTGTTGAAAGGTTATTCTCTATGCTCCCGGCCCCTTTCACCGGTATATACCTAGGGGTCCATTTATAAGGTATGGGGCGGTGTAAAGTAAGGCTCGTTATGAGCCGGAGAGGTGAACTAGGCGCCATTTAGTGGCGGTTCCCAGATATATAAATGACATAAAGCTCGGAGATGTTCAGATATAAATCTTTGATTCCCATACATAAAACTATGTGTCCCATATATATACATGGAGTTGGTTCGATTCCCGAGTCATTGAGATGCTAATGTGATCCCATATATGCAAATGCGCGCCGTAGCTGCCGAGAGCGCATGAGAACGACCGTTTCTGCAGTTCTTGGCGCTTGTAGGACAACTTGAAGCACCGCATTTTAACGCAATGTGTCTCTTCTGAGCCGCTACAGGCAATCAACAGGCAATGAAGAGTTATTTGGGTGTCATGTAGTAGTAATCTGTACCACATGTCAGCACCAAAGGTTCTATACAATACCTTAAATAGGGGCTTGCTGGCTGGTGAGGCTGACCAAAGGCTGACACCCGACGCAAGGAATTATCACGAACGGCAATCGCACCGTTACATCTCGATCTCGCTAATCGTCATCATAATCACCATCGTCATTGTAGCCAGACCCTTCCTGCTGTTCGTGTTCATGTTCATGTTCATGTTCATGTTCATGTTCATGTTCTATATATATATGTTCGCATTGACAATCGTCGGCCTGACCTTCGTCATTCAGATAGTCCTGATTTCGACCTTGACCCTGCCCCTCATCCAACGATCGACGCAGACGCACCGCCTGGCCACCTCCATCACCACCTCCATCTACCACCACCACCACCTCCAACCCCTACGAATCATGGACCGACATCGAGATCACACTCTTAGGCATCAGCGGCGTAGCAAGCTCCATCGACATCTCGCGGTCGCGGTCTCCGTCGTCGTTGTCGTTGTCCATCAAATTCGGCACATCGAGAACATGAACGGTAGCAAGGGCAAGAACGGGAAGAGGTGTTGAATCTGGAGCAGGGATGAGAACGCGAACAGAGCCTGCGTTTCCGGAGACGGCGGCGGAGGCGGAGGTGGCCATGTCCGACGAGCCAGTGCTGATGGAGGTGCTGGTGTTGGTATTCCCTTTGTGCGAATACAATCTAGAGAGAAAGAACAAAAGAGGGGAGTCAGCAAGATTAATTGAAACCAGGAATGTGAAAACTTTCGTGTTTTTTTTTATATATAGAAAGAAATAAAAAGAATAAATCGAAAAGAACGTGAATACATAAAGGAATGCAATCAGGCGCAGTGTGATAAATATGAGGGACCCATGGTCCCATGGAATTTCACCTCCCAACACGAAACAAAAAAAAAAACTGGGCAGAAAAGGCAGTGAATGTCGAAGAAAATGGCGGCGGAAAAAATGCGAGAAAATGTTAATACATGAAAAATGTAATGCACCTCTCGCTCATCCTTCTCCTCTCCAGGTCCAGGTCCAATGACAGGGACGCCGACGGCGATATCAACCATCCGCGGCCCCCATCCTCCTGTTCGGCATGTGCCCGCGAGTTTATACTGGGTAGATAGATACCAGGAAGGAAGAAAAAAAGAATACAATGAACGAAGAAGGAAAGAACGAAGGAGTTAAAAAAATGCGAATGCACAGTAGAAACGAGAACGAGAACGAGAACGACAGGGAGAACAAAAAGAAGAAACGCAAAAAAACAGCAGGCGAACACCCACCTGCGCGCTCAACCCCCTAATCTCGCGCTCGAGCATCCGGTTCCGCGCAACAGTCACATCGAGCATCGCGATGATCTGCTCTTCTTCCGTCTCCTCCTCATCCCCCTCCTCTGTGTCTGAGTCTCTTAGGCTCCTCCGTCCCGACACGCCCTCCTCATCATCCCCAAGATCAAGATCATAACCACCCGCTCGTCCCGAACACCCTTGCCCTCCTTGTCCGTATTCCTATGCTTGTGCATATGCATATGCTGATCACTGTCTCCGCTCCTCCGCTCCTCCTCTCTATAATGCTGCTCGTCCCCCTTCCCTTTTTTGTTCTCTCTTCTCTCTGTATCTCTCGCTCCCCCACACGCATCCCGTTCATCTTCATACAAACATACCCTTCTAACTCCGCCTCCTGCGTCGCGGTTCCCTCCTCGAGTGCCGCGACGCGGGCTTGCGTGCGTGCGTACGCTGCTTGCTCATGGGAGAACCGGGTTGTGAGGAGCTGGATTATTAGGGGAGCGTATTCGGTGGTTTTGGGGTAGAAATGGTGAGATGCGGAGGAGCGGTGAGAGTGGGGGCGATGCGGCAGGTTTGGCTGGTGCACGATAACGACAGGACCTTCATCTACAGAAACGATAGAATATGCGTGTATTAGATCGCAGTGTATGCAGTGTATGCGTGTTATTTCGTACCTGCGAGACTTGACAGCCGCATCCGGCGAACAGGCCACCGGTCATTTCTTATAATCATGCTCCATTTTCACTACACAAACGCATCATCATTAAAACACGCGTTCACCCAGTAGAAGGAAGTAACCAAGCATTAAAAGAAAACAAAGAAAACTCACATACCTCAACAAACCTCTCAACTTCCTCCCTCAACTCATCCCTCTCCCTCTGCACGCCCTCCCTCACCTCCTCGCGCGCCCGCATGTTCCTGCGCATAACCCCAAGCTCTCTGTGCAGCTCCGCGTACTCCCGTGCATGTGCATCGAGCGTGTTGAGCGCGTGTAGGAGGCGCGAGTGTAGGAGGGAGAGCTTAGGAAGATGGGTTGTGCGCATGGTGAGGGATTGTTTTTATGATGAAGAATGAGGGTGGGGAGGGTGGGTAGCGGTGACAGGGGGAAGGGGAGGCAGGGGAGAGGAGCGAAAGGAGGAAAGAGAGGGCAAAGAGAAGCAATAAGCGTGAATCAGAATTCATATACAGGCAAGTCTAGCGCAGAGCTGGAAACTCACACACTTCTTCGTCTTTCCGCGCGAGCTCGGCTTCCAGTTCACGTTCGCGCTGCTGCTGGGTGGGACGGCAGGCCGTCCTTTGATTCACTGACGTCGACGTCGATGGCAGGGGCGCGGGAACAGGACCCATGTCCGTTCAACTCCAAAGGTTAGATTTCACTGAACGGTTCGCTCTTGAGTTGACCGAAACAAGTCCAGTCCGAGTAAAGATCCCGGCA
Source organism: Psilocybe cyanescens (assembly GCA_002938375.1). NCBI lineage: Eukaryota > Fungi > Basidiomycota > Agaricomycetes > Agaricales > Agrocybaceae > Psilocybe > Psilocybe cyanescens. The sequence continues at coordinate 36,498 of NHYD01002766.1, read as the reverse complement.
AAGATTCCAAGAATCAGATGAGGTAAAGGTAAGATACCAGATAGCTATAGTATAGTATGTTTAGACACATGCATAAAACCCGCAAACGTTCGCGTTGAGCATTGAGTGATAGCAGGTAGGTTGAGTTGGTTTGTTGAAGGAGACGGATTTGATGCATGTCGATGTGTGGTTCACGCTGTTAAGGGCTAGACGTCTAGACCTCCGTCTCCGCGGCCCGTCGGTGTCGGAAATTTCCGTATTCGCTTGTGGACAACCCAACTTGTTCTTATTCATTGATTTAATATCCATCACTGTTCCTCTCAAGCTTAAGTGTTAAAGCTATATACTCTCTCTGTTAAATATGTATCCTTCCACCGACTTTGTTTTTTTCATCTCCCCCAAATGCCCTAAACAGTGAGACACCGCTCAGCTGAACTGGTGGACATTTAGAACCCGGTTCAGTGTATGTGTTGTCGTCAGTGAGCACTCGCGGCGCATAAACCATATATATGAGGCTGGAGTACTAGCCAAAGTCCAAGCCTGCCATTAACGACTGCCCTCTCTTTCCGAATCATCTGTCCATCCAATCTACCAGTAACACCACTCGGTACTCATTCTGCATTCTCGCCATCTCAAATCACGTCTGCGTACAACATATCGACTTCATCTTATTTCATGACTAGGAACCATACACTTAGAGTATGCAATACACTTTCGGGAGCCTCAGGACCATTTTTGCGTCATATATAACCAAGAATTGACTGTGTCTACTGTATTGCGAGCCTCACGTCACTACTGTTGGCGAGCCATTGCTCTTCCGGCCTCCGACACACATACACACCGTTCTGTTGTGACCACATGTATCTTCGAATATGAAATCATGCATTCATTTCAATTCCAGCCACGCTTATTGTATCTCGTGCAAGTACCCGTAACACTAACAACGCCAATGATTGGGAAGACGGGATATCCACGCGCACCCTCGTTTCCGCACAACTCTCCCTTGAACCCCGCACTGGCGCGGAAAGACTACGGCAGAACTTTTTACATGGCTCTGCAAATTACAAGCCACCCACGCGGTTGGACGACGAGCAAGGTCCAAGGGGTTCCAAATCGTCATCGAAGCGCAGGCGGGGGAATACATGGAAGGATAAAAGTAATGCTGGAGACAGTGGCGGCGGCGCAGGTTCTTGAATTTTGGATTTCTTCGAAATTAATGATGGGGGCGACAACACTCATCATGTGATGTTCCTGCCAAAAACTCAGCGGAATTTTTCTTACTACAGTAGGAATAAAGCACGATGCATTGCAATGGGGAGTTAAAACATTATATAAATTCCAATTATTTCTACTGTGTGTGAAATTGTGGGCAAGGAGGAGATTAGACCTACGTCGTCTCTCACGTCGTGAATTGGTATTAGGGAAGCCGATCCTGGTGGTATGAAAATTGGGAAATAGTCATGACTGGTAATCGATTTGCGGTTGGTGACTTGACTCCGAGTTATTGGATGAAGTAGCATGGGAACTGGGTTTTCGTCGATGTCGGCCAGCATACAGTTAAGTCATGGAGTCCTGGCCAGACATGCCCAACAGAAATGGAGGATCTTTCGATGGTCTGTCGGTTTAACACGCACCGCATGTCCTTCCACAAATATCCGGGATCAGGTGTCTGCCATCTCATTCATGGAACTAAATGTCCTCGCTCCTGTCATCCTAGTAGGCATCTGAGGAGTCGTCGTCGTCGTCGTCGTCACAGCATTTTTGTTGCGGCTCATATGCTGGCTGTTTCGATGGCGGTGACGTGTAGTTCAAGAAATAGTCCCTTGGGCACGAATAAGATTGGGAAGTGGGGAAGAGGCGTGACTGCTGGGAGGGGTGTTCTCCATTCCTCTTCTTCTCTTGCACCAATATCTCTCCCGCGTCTACCCTCGCCAGATATCGAACAACTTCCCGCCTCGCAGTCCTGGTATCGTGAGGGAAAATGCATGATAATGACCAGAATATTCGTTGGCGAGCTAACCCAATCAAGTGCTCTGATCTATCTGCTTTGCATAGCACAAATGAAAGACAATGAAGTGCAAGGAGAAAGCCAGCTGAACATGCCCCTGGTAGTAGATATGCGCAATGTGGTTCCCGCCCCCGAAGGGCACGTTGTTTGATTTTTTTGGCTTGGAATCGGTTTGGGGTGATGAATCTGCGACGGGACAAAATTTTGGTTATTTGTCTCTGATAACACCAGTGGTGCAGTGCATAACTTGGCTGCATGCTGTATTCCATGTGGTCGCATATGTAATGCAGAAAATACTTTGCGGCTTCCGCATACCTTTTGCCAGTCAACCCATAGATACCGCAACGGGTGGGATCCCCGAGGAACTCTCCAATAAATTTGCTGTACTCCTCGTTCTCGTTTATGTGCATCCAATCCCCGAAGCAAAGGTCGTCGAGGTTTCTGTATCGGTAGCGTAACCGGAATAATACAGGGGCGCCTTTAGCCCACTGTTCCCATTCAGCATCCAAGTTAAAAACGGCGACCAAAGCAATCAGGTTTGGCCAAGAATACATTTGTTCCATAATTCCTTGTGCAATTTGGTCGAAAAGGTGGAGCTGATGAGAGTATAATTCGAACCAATCTTCGAATCCCTATTGAATTGTAAATGATCGAAACTCGGCAATGAGTAGAGAAAGCTAGGGCGTACCACCTCTTCAATGGAGGCAAGAAACTCCGGAAAACAAACATGATAATAGGTTTTCTGAAAAAGTGACCAAATGCTGATTTGCCTCAGGTCTTCAAGGAGGTCTGGGGTAGGTGTGGCGTGCTTAAAATGAAAAAGAAAAAATTCCGGTGTGCCAAATTTGCCGTTGAGACTATCTATAATCAATTTTACTTGGGCTTTCAGCATTAAGTCAGCATTCACCAACTCACCTTTCACGTAATGAATAAATATATGTGCGAATTTAGCATGCCAGAGTTCGGGATTGATCCAGAAATGCTGTGACCTGGACTGGTCCAGCAGAAAGTCTTCAAGGGACGCATGAAAAATATGCAACTTGACATTGGTCTCGTAACAGACCGTGACTGAAACAAGCGAGGTGAGATCACAGAACAATTCAAAAACATCTCCAGGATGAAGTGACAATAGAGCTAGATCAACTCCTTCGTAGGAGAACATTTCCCGTGATGTGAGAAATTCATAAGCTAAAATCTGCAACACTTCCGCAGGATTCTCCACGGACGAGAAAATATGCATATACAGAGCATCAAGCTCAGCGAATGGCATATCACGCTGAGCTGGACGGAGTCCAAGCACAATTTCCAAGCGCTGAGGCGGCCGATGACGACTGGATTTCACGAATTTGATCACCGTCGATGCATAGATAAATTGGCCAGAGGATTTATTGACCAAGCTTTCCAATATATCGCCATCTGGCCATGTAGCGGGAATGTCTGCACGAAATGGATGGGTTTCCTTGATTTCGGTGAAGCTGTCTTGAAGAAAGACGCGAATATCGTCGGACGGTCGATATTCGTCATCAAGTGGCACGCTCATCGTGATATCCTTGAGATATCCGTAGCCGAAGGCAGTTCTGATGTCGTGCTCAGGACGACTCGCGATAAGGAAGATAAAGGGTAGACGATGTTGTTCAAGGGCATTCGAGATAGTAGCTAAAATTTCAAGTTGGCCTTTCCTGTCTTCACACTCATCGAGCCCGTCGATAATGACGACGCGAGCTGGTGCTGGAGTATCGGAGCTAATGCAATCTTGCAAGGGCTGGATGACCAGAGTCGACATCTGGACGGTGAGCGAGCGGGTGAATATCAAGGGGTCATGGTCGATCGCAGCTTTGATATGTTCTCTGATGTTCGGAATGCAAAGCGAGGCTTGATATGCAATTGTTGCAATGAGAGAGCGTGGGTGGTTTCTGGTGGAATCGAATCTGGAGAAGAAGTAGCTTGCGATAAGAATCCCTTCCTCGTAGCATAGTTCTGCGATCGACTGTGCGATGGCCGATTTGCCCGCTCCCGCTGGACCATATAGCCACATAATTAATGCCTTTTGCATCGCCGGTTCAAGGCCGTGGATCCAGTCCATTATCTTCTTCAATACGGCGACTCGTGTATTTGAATGACATTTTGGAGGGTCACGACGGTCTCCGGAGTTATGGAATGCGGCAGGTGAAGCAGTCTTCACTAGAAGATCCCATGCGCCTAGAACTCTTGTATGTATGGAATAACCTGATATATCGCTGTGGCATACCTTTGGAATCATTATTGAACTGCTGATAGTGTCCCCCAGTAATGACCGTGTGCGAACTGAACATGGGAGGCATAGGTGGGGATCGATATTGGGGCAGATGATAGTGATGGTTCAAGACAAAGGGCAAATGTTTGTGGTGCTTTGCTGTGCTGTGGGAATACGTCAATTAATACCCAACTGATACCAATATTAGGGTTCTGTCGTTCATGTGCGTGCATGTGTAATAAGTTTAGATTGGATGGTGGGCAATGTAAGTGTTCTTATAAATATCGACATAGCACCGCCCTCACATCGCCGGCACAAAGACGGATTTCAGTCACAGGTTGATACTGAATTTGCCAAGTCTATAGGATAGGATTGTACGGCCTCGCAGAATGCGACAATCGCTGGATTTGTAATCAATATCGAGAACGAAAGAAGTAATCTCGAGTGGCTTGGAATTGATAGAGGCCTCACATTCTCGACATGTGGGTTAGTGTTGGAGCGTAGTAATATGTAACATTGCTATTTCATTGCATTACCCAGCCATATTGAAACTTGAACGAACATCGTAGTCATATGCCTCACATATTCCCTTACACCAAACAAAACAACAAATTCGAAAACACGGTGACAGAAACCTATATCACAACAGTATATACACCCCATGTCAATTTACATCACCCCAAATGAAAACATAAAAAAGCAAACATGAAATCCTGCAATGTTGACCAACGCACCGAATATCCCATCGTCCGATCCCGATGCTCATCCAGGTCCTGATCTTGGTCCATCATCGCTTCCTCATTCCCTCCTTCAGCTTGCATGATGCCCCGGACCCGCTTCGCGCCCTCCCCCAACACCCCAACCCCTCCTCTAACCCAGCCTCAAACATCGATGCCGACAGCGCCGCACGATCAATGGCAAGGCCATCAAGAGAGAGGTCGAGGTCGAGGTGAAGAACGCTAGGCGAGAGTAGAGCGCTATTTGACAGCGCCGCCGCCGAGCACGCAGATGCCGGTGGTAATGATCGCGCTGGTGATGTTGATGTTGATGGTGTTTGTGCCCTTGCACGAGCGCATGTTGGTGCTGGTGTGGGTGAGAGAGGCGATGTTGGTAAGGGTAAGGGGAAAGATGAGGATACGATGAGGGTACGATGAGGGTACGATGAATGGAGACGAGGCGAGCTCGATCAGGGGCGCAACTGGAACCGCGACTGGTACTTGACCTGAAGCCTGATCTGGCGCTGTAGCTATCACAGAACCAGCTTCTGCATTTTGCTGCCTACGCACAATGACCTGTTGCTCCTCATCCCCCAACATTCTTCTCTAACAGCAACGACACCGGCGACGCCATCACAAACGGCGATCGCACCATTACATCTCTACCTCGCTGATCCTCATCACTACCATCGTCATCGTCAACGCCATCAGACTCTTCCTGCTGTCCATCTTCATATTGATATTCGTCTTGATGATCGCAACCCTGATCTTCATCGTTTGGATAATCCTGATTCCGACTTCGAGTCCTCGACCATGCCCTTCATCCAGCGATTGACGCAGATGCACCGCGCAATCCCCCTGATGATCTCCATCACGACCTCCAACCTCCTCCTCCTCCTCCTCCACTCTCTCCGAATCAAGCAAAGACATTGAGATCACACCCGTACGCATCAGCGGCATCGCGAGCTCCATCGGTATCTCGCCGTCCGCGTCGCCATCTTCGTTGTCAGCGTGCGTTAAATTTGGCATATTGGGAACATGGACGGGAGGCAGAGCAGGAACGGGAACGGATGCTAGAGGAGCAGAGGGACGAACGGAAACAGAGCATCCGTCGCCGGAGACGGAGGCGGACATGGACATGGCCATGTCCGACGAGCCAGTGCCGTTGAGGGCGTTCGCGTTCGCGTTCGTATTCCTTTGCGCGAACACGATCTAGAGAGAAAGAACAAAAGAGGGGGTCAGCAAGATCAATCGAATCCAGGAATGTGAAAACTTTCGTGTTTTAGTTTATCGAAAGAAATAGAAATAGTAAATTGAAAAGAATGTGAGCACATAAAGGAATGCAATCAGGCGCAGTGTGGTAAATATATGAGGGGCCCATGGACCCATGCAATTGTTACATCGCTTCTCAACACGAAACAAAAAAAACCTGGATAAAAAAGGCAGCAGAAATGGGAACGGAAAAAATGGGAAAAAATGATAATGCATGAAAAAATGTTACACACCTCTCGCTCGTGCTCTTTTTCCTCTCCAAGCCTAAGTCCGATGACAGGGACGCCGAGCGGTGATGTCGACCGTCCACGCCGCCCACGGTCCCCATCGTCCTGTTCAGCATAGGCGCTTTGATCCTCGTGCTGGTGACTTTGTCGAGATCGACGTGCAAGCCCCTCTTCCGAGTGCGGCTTCGCACTGTCCGCATCTACACCCATGCCCATGTCCATATCTCGCTCGGGCAAATGGAAAAAGCCATGGCTGGGGCGTGCAAGATGGGACGTGAGGGTGTGGTTATTCCGGTCGACATATATCGTGTACAGGTGACGATGAAGGAGCAGTGGAGGCAGCCACAGATGCAGATGCCGCCTTCGCGTTAGCGAGCTAAATAAAAAATAAAGCAAAAGTCAGAGTGCAGAAAACAACTTAACATTTAGAAAAAAGAGAATGAAAGATCAAAATCAGAAGAACGAAAAACGAAAAACGTACAAAAAAAGCAAGAGCCAAAAGACGAGGTTATACCAGGTAGATACTAGGAAGGAAGCAAAAACGCATATAATGAGCGAGGAAGGAAAAAAGCATGGATTAAAAAAATGCGGATGCACAGTGGAAACGAGAACGAGAATGACAGGGAGAACTAAAGGAAGAAATGCAAAAAAATAGTAGGTAAATACTCACCCGCGCGCTCAGCCCACTGATCTCGCTCTCGAGCATCCGGTTCCGTGCAACAGTCATGTCGAGTATCGCAGTGATATGCTCTTCTTCCATCTCCGCCTCGTCCCTATCCTCTTCTCTCTTATCTTTCAGTATCTCTCGTTACCCCGCACGCATCCCCTTCATACCGACACACCTCTCCAACACCACTTCCCTCCTCGCCACATGCGCCCCGAGCGCCGCCGTGCGACCTTGCGTGTGTGCATGCGCTGCTTGCTCGGTAGAGAGTTGGGTGGAGAGGTGCGTTACCTGGGGTGCGTAGGGGTATAGGCTGGGGGTGATTGAAGAGGGGTGGGAGAGGGATATGGTAGAGTGGGGATGAGAGTGAAAACGATGTGGCAGGGTTGGCTGGTGCACTGTTATGCCGGGACCTTCATCTGTAGAAATGATAGAATATGCGTGTGCGATCAGGCAGTGTACAGTGTATGCGCGTTATATTTTGTACCTGCAAGACTCGACAGCTGCATACAACTGACAGGCCACTTCTTGTAATCGTGCTCCACTTGCACTACACAAACGCATCATCATCAAAAACTCGTGTACACCATAGAAGGAAACAACCAACCAAAGTAAAAAGAAAACCCACGCACCTCTTTCAACAAGCATCCCAACCTCCTCCTTCAACTCATCCCGCTCCCACTGCACCCGCTACCTCACCAACTTGCACGCCCGCACGTTCCTACCCATAGCTCCAAGCTCTCTGAGCAGCTCCATGTTCTCCTGTGCATGTGTATCAAGCGTGTTAAGCGCGTCGAGGAGGCGCGAGTGTAGGAAGGAGAGCTTGGCAAGGTGGGTTTTTCACGTGGTGAGAAGGGATGCTATCTGGTATGGGTGGTTTTTATGATGAAGAATGAGGGTGGGGAGGGTGGGGAGCGGTGGCAGTGAGACGCACGGTGAGGCAACAATAAGTCCAGTAAAGATCCCAGTCAGGATGCCAAAGATCAGGTATTACGAAAGTAGTATCACAGTCATAGATAGATATTATGTGCAGACATGAAACCTGCAGACGTTAAGCATTGCAATAGCAGGTTGGTTGAAGAGATGGATAAGTTGGCAAGCATGTTGTTTGGCTCGCACTTCTTAGGGTTAGGGTAGGTTCCAGAAACGGAACTGTGGGCTGCTCGGCCCGTCCGGTCGTTCACATTCGGGGGTCGACGGTCCGCAACCAACTCGTTCTCATCCAATAGACACGACACAACTGCAACTGTTCCTCTTATACTATATTCATTGTCTGGTGACTAAGCTTCTTGTATCCCACGAAAGTTCCCTAAACACACATATCCAACCGCGAACTACCGCTGCCGATGGACACCCAGAATCTGATTCAGCGTCGGTGTTGGCGCTCGCACAACTTGAACCCATCAATGCTGAAGTGCTAACCTAATGCTATCGTTATATCAGCACGAACTCACTTGTCCGTTCAATTTGTCTATCGTCGTTGACTTTGCAACCATGCTTCATATATCCTCTTCTCTCCTTCGCTGGCCGGCCTGCATGGGACAGGAGGCACGCACTTCCCTACACAGTCAGGCTTCAGCCTCATACGAGGTTTCTCCTATCATCCCACCCATCCTCTCCATCACCCATTTCAAGTGTCAGTACGTAGAATCCTCTCCGTTGTGCCAATTTTAACATGCACGTAACGTTCCTCAACGAACCCCGGCTTTTGCCTCTTGCGTAATTTTAGTTTTCCCTCTGGATCTGCACGTTTTCTTTTTTGGCATTTTTATTTTTCCTGTTAATGCATCAGATGGAGGCTGTACAGTTTAAGATGTAAATTCCCAGTTTCAACAATGAAATCCGCGTATGTTCTCCTCATCCTCCTCCCACCTTTTGCTGCTCTGAATACATAGCCGTCGTAATTTGCCTCATCTCATGCCCCCTCATTATATTAAAAAAGACTCCACGATCAATCCGTCTCCTCTTTTCCTCCTCCTGCTCCCAGACCTGCCTTGAATCGACTTCCATCCCATCTCATTACTTCCCCCGCCGTCCATCATTGAAGTGGTGCCTCCAGACATTAATTCTTGGCACTTAGACTCTAGCCCGTACCTTAGCGCATACAAAGTCCGTAGACCATATAGAGCCAGGCCCAACACCCACTGCTCATTTTTCCAACGGAAATTTTGGAGATTACAGTAAGTAGCATACTTGTTATTGTACTTATATGCGGACATGTCCACACAGATATCTACACGGACAGGCAAATGGACGGACGGACGAACCCCCCATTAAAATAGCTCGTGGGATTACATTCCAGAATTGATACACCTTCCGAGTCAGATCAGAAGGCCCGTAGTCCGTCGCCCGTTGCCGGGGAGCCTTGGTCTCCGTCTTCGTTTTCATATCTTTGTTTCTATCTCTGTTTTCAGATTTCTTCATCTTGTTTCTTATCGTTCTGAGGTACATAGTGTATCGAGGATGAACAGATATCCACTCCAGTCCAGTCCAGCTATCCCACCCCCCTCATTTGTTTGTATTAAACAACCTCCGCGCCCGATCCATATCTACTTTCTCCCGGGCCTCCTCTACTGTACGCACGCAAAATCCACCCGTCCCGGGCCTCCGATGAAGTCTCCGAGGTTAGGGTCGAATATCCCACCGCGTTAATACCTACTACAGCTCTACATCTCCGGCATGCGCAGAATGGATATGAAGAGGGTTTGGCGTGTTGACATGGATGTTGGATGTGGTGTCCTCGGGGGAAATTTTTGTCACGCTCCCCGAGGTTCAAACCATTACCAAATCTTTCAACTTGTAATATCGGGCGGTGGCGGCGGGGCCTTCAAGCGATGCGACATCCCGACATGCCACAGGCCTAAGTTTCTCGATCGCTGCCCAATTGAAAATGCGCCGAAAGAACCTAGGTGCACAGAAACGACTCCAAGAATTATGAACAGACATAGATATCACACTGGTAGGCATCAGCAGCGTCGCGAGCTCCATCGACATCTCGTCGTCCCTGTTTCCCGTCTTCATTGTCGATGTCGTCCATTGATTCGGTACATCGGGAACATGAACGGGAACAAGTGCTGGAGGAGGAGCAGAGGGAGAAATGTAAATAGAGCCTGCGTGGCCGGAGACAGAGGCGGAAATGGCCATGTCAAAGAGACGGAACAAAAGGGGGAAAAAAGAACAGGGAAAAACGAACACGAAAACGAAAAAGAATGTCGAAAATATATGAAAGAGTCGAAAATAACTTTTTCTGAAACCAATAACAAGTACTGATAACAGAAGCATGAGCAAGAAAAAAGGGGTCGATAAAACAGAGAGTCGTAAAAAAAAAACAGGAAACGAAAGACAAGACGAATATCTGATGCACCTCTTGCTCCTCTGCAGGCGAAGGGACGCCGAGCGGCGATATCAACCGCCCACGGCCACCATCCTCCTGTTCGGCATAAGCCTGCTCTCGCTCCTCCTCCTCTCACCCCTGATCCTCCTCCTCGCGCTGAGAACTCTGTCCGGATAGATGCGCAAGCCCCTCCCCCTCTTCCGCCGCGTCCTGCGTCACGTTACCCACACCCAAATCCACGTGCACATCTCATTCTCTTGCCCTCCGCTCTCGCCCCTGATCCCGCATCTGATCCTGCACCACCGACCCACCATTCCGATGCATATCCTCAGCATTCTCTTCAATCTATTCATCATGTAACGCGTTGCGTTGCGTCAAATTAGAAAACAGAAAATCCCGTCCAAAAACAAAAAAAAACTTGAAGCACTCCCACCGCCGCGAGCCCCACGAAGAACAAAACCAACAGGCACGTGTGCTATGCAGGAAATAAACGAAAAAAAAAAAACGAAAACGAAAAAAGAGGCAAAGGGGAGAATGTAAAAAGCAAAAAAACAAAAACGCAAAAAACGCACCGCGCACACTACGCTTCCAAACGGTACACCCGATATCGCAGGTCCTCCAAAGGGTCTTCCAAAGGGTCTTCCAACGATGTGGGCGTGCGCATCGCTGCGTTCATCCCGCCTGTCATTCTCTGGGCCTGCTTGTCTGAACCAGCACCCGTCCCAGAACCAGAGCAAGGACCAAAACAAGAACCTGAACCTGAACCGGATCCTGAACCACCTGCACTCCTCGCACCAACAACAGCCCCCCACGCCCCCCGTTCACGCACCAACATATCAACTCGCCCGCCGAGCTCTCCTATCTCCCGCTCAAGGCTTTGCAATATGTGCGTGTGCGTGTGCGTCTGTGTCCGTGTCCGGGGTTGAGGTTGAGGTTTTTCAGTAGCGGGTGCAGGAGCTAATGTTGTTGGTGGTGGAAAACGTGGAGGCGGCAGCGGTAGCGGCGGTGGTGGTGAAAATGCACGAGCACGGCCGCTAGCAATAGTTCTAGGCTTGGAATTGGATTCTGATGAAGAAACATAAGCACGAGCACGAGTAGGAGCATCGAAAGTCAATGTCCGAGTCAAGGTAGCCGCTCTCTTAGTGTCGATGTTGTTTTTGTCCGAAGAAACTCGAGGCGTTGAAGTGGCCGTCGATGACGATGAAGAAACAGCGGAGGCAGGCACAGATGCAGATGCCGCCCTCGCGCTAGCGCGCTATATAAAAAGAAATAAAGAGTAGTCAGGGTGCGGAACAAAACTCAACATTTAGAAGAGAGAATGAAAAATCAAAATCAAAAAGCATGAAAAAAGTGAGAGCAAAAAAATGAGGTAATATTGGATAGACAGATAGTAGGAAGAAAGCAAAATCACATATAATGAATGGGGAAGGAAAGAACAAAGGGATCAAACAATGCGAATGCACAGTGGAAACAAGAACAAAATAACAGACAGAACCACGAATTACAGGGAGAACAAGAGGAAGAAACGCAAAAAAATAGCAAGCAAACACTCACACGCGCGCTCAACTCCCTGATGTCGCGCCTGAGCATCCGGTTCCGCGCAACCGGTCTCTGTACTTCCACACCTCTCCTCCTCACCATCACCATCACCACGACCACGACCACCCCGCTCATCCAAACCACCCTCACCCCCTTTTCTCGTATCCATATCCCTGTGTACACGCCTACACTATCACCGCTCCTCCCCTCCCACACCCTATAATGCTGCCCGTCCCTCTCCTCTCCTCTCTCTTTACTCCTCTGTTTCTCTCTGTATCTCTCGCTCGCCTGCACGCACCCCCCTTCGTACAAACAAACCCCTCCAACTTTGCCTCCCGCCTTGCGACTCTCTCCTCGAGTGCCGCATCACGGGCTTGCGTGCGTGCATGCGCTGCTTGTTAGGGGGAGAGCTGCGTGGAGAGGAAGTGGGATATGCGCGGTGCGTAGAGGTTGGGGTTGAGGTTGATTGAGGAGAGGTGGAAGGGGGATATGGAAGAGTGAGGACGAGAGTGGGGACGATGTGGCGGGATTGGGTGATGCACGATAACGCCAGGATCTTCATTTGCAGCAATAATAGGATTGGATAGAATGTGCGTGTGAGGTTATACAGCGTATGCAGTGTATGCGTGTTATTTCGTACCTGCGAGAGTTGACAGCTGCATCCGGCTGACAGGCCATTTCCTATAATCGTGCTCCCCTTGCACTACAAACACGTTATTATCAAAAATTCGCGTTCACTCAATATGTAGAAAGACAAAGCAAAAAGAAAACCCACACACCTCTCTCGACAAGCCTCTCTACCCGCTTCCTCAACTCATCCCTCTCCCTCTGCACACCCTCCCTTGCCTCCTCGCACGCCCGCACATCGAGGAAGCGCGAGTGCAGCAGGGAGAGCTTAGCAAGGAGGGTTCTGTGCGCAGTGAGGAGGGAGGTTATCTTGCGTGTAGTGATATCTGAGTTTTGCGGGGTGACACTGACAGTGAGGAGAGGGAGAGGAGAGGGAGACAGGGCAGAGAGGAAATGAGTGTGAATCAGGATTCACATGCAGGCAAAGCTAGCGCAGAGCTGGAAATTCACATACTTCTTTGTCCTTCCACGCAAGCTGGGTACGCCCGCACTGCATACGGCGCCTTCTCTCCTCCTCCTCCTCCTCCTCCTCCTAACTGACCATATAAGAATCACTCATTGCATGCATTGAAGCCGCGCTTGATTCGACACTCGCAGCTGAGCACACAGTGCGATCAGGCGCTACAGCAAGCACGTATGGAAGCGGGGGCGCTCCCAATGCTCCAAGGTGACGCTGGTGGATCTCCATCACCTTCGACGTTTCCATCGTCTGCAACACGAATATCCGCTGCATCGGAATAAAGTACGATGGATTGCAATGAGGATTCAAGACGTTATAGACAGAAAAATAAATTCCAACTATTTCTAACTATTTCTAATTATTTCTACTGTGTGTGGAATTGTGGGGCAGGAGGAGACAAGACATAAGTCGTCTTCCACATCGTAAATTGGTACTAGGGGAGCGGATCCTGGTTGCACAAAAATTGTTACATTTAACTGATTAATTGACTCGCGGTCGGCGACCTGACTGCAAGCTGTTGGATGAAGCGGCACGGAAATTGGCTTGTCGATGTCGGCTAGCATACTGCTACCTAAAGGAGTTCAGGTCAAACATGCGCGACAGAAACGGAGGATTGTTCAATAGTTTGTTAGTTTAACATCCACTGTAGGAACTTCCACAAGCATCAAACCAAACGTCCTCACTCCGGTCATCGTCGTCCCCGTTCCAGTCCCAGTCCTCGCACTCATCCTCATCCTCGCCCTCGTAATCGTCCCAGTGCTCATCCTCATCCTCATTCTTGTAGTAGCTTCTGGAACAGCCCCACGGACATGCATAAGATTGAGAAGGGGGAAAGGGGGGTGACGGCTCCAAAGGCTGTTCTCCGTTCCTCTTTTCTTGCACCGATATCTCTCCTGTGTCTACCCTCGCCAGATATCGAACAACTTCCCGCCTTGAAGTCCTGGTATGATGACGGAAAATATATGAAAATGACCAGAATATTGGTCGGCGAGCTAAAGCAATTAACTCTTCCGACCTATCCGCTTGCCATAGCACAAATGAGAGACAACGAAGTGCAAGGCGAAAGGCAGCTGAACATGGCTCCGGTAATAGATATGGGCGATGCCGTTCCCACCCCCAAAGAGGGTGTTGTTTGACTTTGTGTGCTGGGAATCTGTTGGGGGCAGCGGATCTGCGATGGGAGAGTAATTTGGTTCTTCGTCTCTGATCGCACCAGTAGTACAGTGCAACACTTGACGGCATGATGCGTTCCATGTGATCGCATATGTAATGCAGAAAATACTCTGCGGCTATCGCATACCTTCTACCAGTCAGCCTGTAGGTACCGCAGCGGGTGGAATCCCCGAGGAACTCTCCAATAAATTCTTCGTAGGTGTCATATGGACTCGTGGTGTCATTGAAGAAAAATTTGTAAAGGTTTCCGTAGCGCTTGTGTAACCGGAATAATACAGGCGCGCCTTCATCCCACTGTTTCATATCTCCACCCAAGTTAAAAACGGCGACCAAAGCAGTCAGGTTTCGGCAACAATACATTTGTTTCATGACTCTTTGTGCATATTGGTCGAAAAGGTGGAGTTGATGAGAGTATAATTCGAGCCAATCTTCGAATCCCTATTGGATTGTAAATGATCAAAACTGGGCAATGGATGAGTAGAGGAAGCTAGAACATACCACCTTTGCGATGGAGTCAAGAAACTTGGGAAAATATACTTGATCTATAGGGTCCTGATAAATTGACCAAATGCTGATTTGCCTGAGGTCTTCAAGGAGGTCTGGGGTAGCCGTGGCATTCTCAAAATGAGAAAGAAGAGTGGGCAGTGCAAGATAGTTGATGAGACTGTACGGTGTATCTGTTATCAATTTTACTTGAGCTTCCAGCATTAACTCAGCATTTGCCAACTCACCTTTCATGTAATGAATATACAGATGTGCAAATTTAGCATGCCAGATTTTGGAATCGATCCAGAATTGTTGTGACCTCGACTGGTCCAGCAGAAAGTCCTCAAGAGACGCATGAAAAATATCCAACTCGACATCATAATTATGGACCGTGACTGAAACAAGCGAGGTGAGATCACAGAACAATTCAACAACATCTTCTGGAAAGAGCGAGAATAGATCTAGATCAACTCCGTAGTGGTATATTTCCTGTGATGTGAGAAATTCATAAGCTAAGATCTGCAACACTGCCTCAGGATCCTCCACGGACGAGAAAATATGCATATACAGAGCATCAAGCTCAGCGAATGGCATATCACGCTGAGCCGGACGGAGTCCAAGAACAATCTCCAAGCGCTGAGGCGGCCGATGACGACTGGATTTAACGAATTTAATGACGGTCGATGCATATATAAATTGGCCAGATGATTTCTTCACCAAGCTTTCCAATATCTCAACATCTGGCCATGTAGCCGGAATATCTGCACGGCATGGATGAGTTTCCTTGATTTGGGTGAAGCTGTCTTGAAGAAAGAGGCGAATATCGTCGGATGGGCGGTATTCGTCATCGAGTGGCACGCTCATCGCGATATCCTTGAGATATCCGTAGCCGAAGGCAGTTCTGATGTCGTGCTCAGGACGACTCGCGATAAGAAAGATAAAGGGTAAACGATGTTGTTCAAGGGCCTTCGAGATCGTAGCTAAGATATCGACCTGGCCTTCTCGGTCTTCACATTCGTCGAGCCCGTCGATAATGATGACGCGAGCTGGAGCTGGAGTATGGGAACCAATGTAATCTTGCAAGGGCTGGATGACCAGAGTCAACATCTGAACACTGAGCGAGCGGTCGAATACCAAGGGGTCGTGGTCGATTGCAGCTTTGATACGTTCTCTGATGTTCGGAATGCAAAGCGAGGCTTGATATGCAATTGTTGCAATGAGAGAGCGTGGGTGGTTTCTGGTGGAATCGAATCTGGAGAAGAAGTAGCTTGCGATAAGAATCCCTTCCTCGTAGCATAGTTCTGCGATCGACTGCGCGATGGCCGACTTGCCCGCTCCCGCCGGGCCATACAGCCACATAATCAAGGCCTTTTGCATCGCCGGATCAAGGCCGTGGATCCAATCCATTATCTTCTTCAATACGGCGACTCGTGTATTTGGATGGCATTTCGGAGGGACGTGACGGTCTCCGGAGTTATGGAATGCGGCAGGTGAAGCAGCCTCCACGAGGCGATCCCATCCACCTAGAACTCTTGTATATGTGGAATAGCATGATCTATCGGTGTGGCATACCTTTGGAATCATTAATGAACTGCAGATAGGTTCCTCCAGTAACAACTATGTGGGAACCAAATAATGAAGGCATAGATGAGAATCGATATTGGGGCAGATGATGGTGGTGGTTGAAGACAAGGAGTCAGGGACAATGTTGTGGTGCTTAGCCGTGTTGTGGGAATACATCAACTAATACTCGACTGATACCAATATTAGCATCCTGTCGTTCATGTGCGTGCATGTATAATAAAATTAGATTGGATGGTGGGAAATGCAAGTGTTCTGGCTATGGTGTTATGTCTGGAATGGCCCTAACGCCTAATCGGGCGTTAAGTATCCCAATTGGGCAACACTTGACGCCTAATTGGGCTAAATTATCGCCCAATTAGGACGCTTAACGCCCAATTGGGAACATCAAATGCTGACACTAAGTTTGGTAATTTGTTCACACACTTCAAATTTGCATTGTGAACTACAATGGAAAAACAATTTCTTATAAGCTACAAGAGCATCTAGTGGCATACTATAAAACCTGGAGTGAACGGTGACTTTGTCGAGATTGACTTGAAAACCCCTCTTCCGAGTCCTGCTTCGCACTGTCTGCATCTGCATCCACACCCACGTTCACATCTCGCTCTCTCGCCCCGCGCTCTCGCCCCTGGTCCTGATCCTGCACCTTATCCTGCACCACCATGCCGACGCATATCCTAGCCTCCTCTCGCACCTATTCATTAAGTAAACTAGCACTGTAACACATCCAACTAGAAAATAGAAAATCCCGTCCAAAAAAAAGCAAGATCTTAAACTCGTAACACTCCCATCTCCGCGGGCCCCATGAAGAGCAAAACCAGGAGGCGCGGGTGGTATGAAGGAAACAAACGGGAACGAAAAAGAGAAAAAGTGGGAAAACGTAAAAACACAGCAACACAAAAAACACAAAGAAACATAAAAAAACGTACCGTGCACACTCCGCTTCCAGACGACACATCCGATACCGCAGGTCCTCAAACGGGTCTTCCGATGATGTGCGCGTACGCGTCTCTGGATTCATCCTGCCCGTTGTCCTCTGGACCTCCTTATCCCCGTCCACATGCGCGTCTGGCCCAGAGCCAGCACACATCCCAGCACCTGTCCAAGACCGATAGGTAAAGCGAGAGCATGTATGCATGCCCATATTCACACCAAACACTAACACCGCTCCCAATCCCGAACCACTCGCACCCGCACCCCTCACACCACCACCACCACCAACAACAACAACTGCCACCCACTGCACCCACTCACGCGCGAAAAAATCAACTCTGTCGCCGAGCTCGCTTATCTGGCGCTCGAGAGTACGCAGTAATTCAGCTGGAGCGCGGGCAGTTGTTGCGCGTGAGAGTGCCGATGCCGGCGGCACTGCCAGGGGTGGCAGTGATAATGCTGCTGGTGGTTGATACTGGAGGAGGCGTGCGACTGCCAGAGCCGAGGAGGTCTGCAGGAATCACCGTCAGCTTGGCTCGGGATCCGGATCTGATTTTGACTTTTTTGATGGTGGCTGTTGTAGATCTTGCGGTTGAAAAAACGCGAAGAGGTGGAGTAGCCAGTGGCAGTGGTTGTCTACAAAAACGAAGGCGCTGCTGATTCGGGCGGAGAGGCAGAAGCAGACACAGACACAGATACCGCCCGCGCATTGACGAGCTAAACACAAAAGGAAGAGTCAGATGCGTGGAAGGACATAATATGAAATAATAATGAGAAAGAGCGAGAGTTGGGATAGAAAAGGCGCATATTATGAGTGAGGAAGGAAAGAAGGGAGGGAGGGGTGCAAGATGTAAATGAATGAGTGCATGCTCATTATAAACCGTAATGGAAACGAGAACGAGAACGAGCGCAAAAAAAGCCAAAAGAGGACGAAACAGAGGAACACGAACACTCACCCGCTCGCTCAACCCCCCGATCTCGCGCTCGAGCATCCGGTTCGGTGAAACAGTCGCATGGAGTATTGCGATGATCTGCTTTTCCTCTGTCTCTCTGTCTCTGTCTCTTAGGCTCCTCCGTCCCCACCCGTCCCCCTCACCATCACCAAGACCTAGACCATGACCACCCCGCACATCCCGCCCGATCCGATCCTAGCCACCCTCACCTTCCCTTTCCTTTTCCCTATCCCCATCACTGTGCATATGCATATGCCTATCACTATCACCGCTCCTGCCCTCCCGCACCCTATAACGCTGCCGTCCCCCTCCTGTTCTCTGTCATCTCGTTCTCTCTGTGTCTCTCGCTCTCCCGCACGCATCCCCTCGTACAAATGCACCCCTCCAACTCTGCCTCCCGCCTTGCAACTCTCGCCTCGAGCGCCGCGACGCGGGCTTGCGTGCGTGCATGCGCTGCTTGTTAGGTGGAGAGCTGCGTGGAGAGGAGGTGGGTTATGCGTGGTGCGTAGGGGTTGGGGTTGGGGGTGATTGAGGAGAGGTGGAAGGGGGATATGGAGGAGTGAGAATGAGAGTGGAAAGGATGTGGCGGGATTGGGTGGCGCACGATAACGCCAGGATCTTCATCTGCAGAAACGATAGGATTGGATAGGATGTGCGTGTGAGATTATACAGCGTATGCAGTGTATGCGTGTTATTTCGTACCTGCGAGACTCGACAGCTGCATCCGGCTGACAGGCCGTTTCCTATAATCGTGCTCCGCTTGCACTTCACAAACGCGTCATCATCAAAAACTCGCGTTCACTCAATAGAAAGAAGATACCAACCAAAGCAAAAAGAAAACCCACGCGCCTCTCTCAACGAGCCTCCCAATCCCCTCCCACAACTCGTCCTCCGCCCTTCGCACCCCTTCCCTCGCCTCCTCGCGCACCTGCACCTTCCTGAGCATAACCCCAAGCTCCCTGCGCTGCTCCGCGTTCTCCTGCGCGTGTCCATCCAACTTTTCGAGCGCGTGGAGGAGGCGCGAGTGCAGGAGGGAGAGCCTAGCAAGGAGGGTTGTGTGCGCAGTGAGAAGGGATGTTATCTTGTGTGTTGTGATGTCTGAGTTTTGCGGGGTGACACTGACAGTGAAGAGGGGGGGAAGAGACGGGGAGACGGGGCGGAGAGGATATGAGCGTGAATCAGAATTCACATGCAGGCAAAGCTAGCGCAGAGCTGGAAACTCACACACTTCTTTGTCTTTCAGCGCAAGCTGGGCTTCTAGCTCGTTCGTGCAGCAGCAGCAGCAGCTAGCGGGGGAGGCGGGTAGTTGTCTGATTAACTAACGTCGACGTCAATGACGGGGGCGGAGGAAAGGGTACCATGTCCGTTCAACCCCGAGAGTTCGATTTTGTTGAGCGGTTCGCCCTCGAGTCGATTGAAGTATGTCCAGTCCCAGTAAAGATTCCGAAGATCAGATCAAGTAAAGGCAAGAAATCGGATAGATAGTATAGTATGTCCACGCATATGCACAAAACCCGCAAACTTTCGAGTCAAGCATCCAAGCATTATTGAGCGCTAGCAGGTGGATGAGTTGGTTGAGACGAACTGAACGGTGCCTGCTGTTTAGGGTTAGGGTGACGTCAGTCCCCTCGGCCCGTCGGTGTCGGAAACTTCCGTATTCATATGTGGACAACCAAACTCGTTCATTGATTCAATATCCACGACTATTCTTCTCAAGCTTTAAAGCTATATCCCCTCTCTGTGTCACTATGTATCCTTTGTTTCTTTCGTCTCTCCTGAATGCTCTAAGCAGTCAGACACCGGTCAGCTTGGCTGGTGGACATTCAGAATCCGAGTTGGTATGCTTTATTGTCGCTGAGCGCGTGCAGCTCGCACAAGCCATCTGTATCAAGCTGAAGTATCTAAGCCTGCCACCCACCATTACGCCCTCTGTCCGAATCATTTGTCTGTCCAATCTAGCTTGGATCTAGCAGTAATACCACTTGGTACTCATTCTACATTCTCACCTGCCCAAATCATATCGGCACACAACCTCTCGACTTCGTCTTCTTTCATGACAAGGACTGTCCTCCCCAGGCAAATTAAACGATATACTTAGAGTATGCGAGATGCCCCCCGTAGCGTCATAACTCTTCGTGTGTCATGTATATCCCAGGATTGACAGTCTGTTGCGTTTTGAGACTAACATCACGACTCTCACAAATCATTGCTCCTCCAGCCTCCGACACACGCATGCACCGTTCTGTTGTGGCCGCATGTACTATGCGGCATGTCAATGTTGTATACGCCCGGCTGCAGTTATCGATGCGAGCCAAGGAATGGTTTTGCAGATCGCTACAAGCAACAAAGGAGTAACAGCGTAAGGTTATGTGTTATGAAAGGCATCGCTTCTCGAATATTCAAAACACCTAAGAAGCACAATATGCCAAAAATGGACGGGTCTGAGTTGTGTTTCTATGCTAAGGAGATTTATATAGAAATGCAATTCACAATCTCTCGCCTTACACACGTCGTTTCCACTTATGCGAACTGGTACTATGCACGCTCAACACGCACGCCCGCACTGCACACGGCGCCTTCTCTCCTCCTCCTCCTCCTAATTAACCAGACGGGAATTACTTACTGCATGCATCGAAGCCGCACTTGATTTGACACTCGCAGCTGAGCACGCACAGCGCGAGTAGGCGCTACAACAAGCACGTATGGAAGCGGGGGCGCTCCCAATGCTCCAAGGTGACGCTGGTGGATCTCCATCACCTTCGACGTTTCCATCATCTGCGACGTGAATATACGCTGCATCGGAATAAAGTACGATGGATTTCAATGAGTTTCAAGACGTTATAGACAGAAAAATAAATTTCAACTATTTCTACTGTGTGTAGAATTGTGGGCCAGGAGGAGACAAGACATAAGTCGTCTCCCACATCGTAAACTGGTAGTAGGGAAGCAGATGCTGGTTGTACAAAAATTGTTACATTTACTGATTAATTGACTCGCGGCCGACGACCTGACTTCAAGCTGTTGAATGAGGCGGCATGGAAATCGGCCTGTCGATGTCGGCCAGCATACTGCTACCTAGAGGAGTCTGTGTCAGACATGCACGGCGGAAACGGAGGATTGTTCAATGGTTTGTCAGTTAACACCCACTGCATGAACTTCCACAAGCATCGAACCAAATGTCCTCACTCCGATCATCGTCGTCCGTGTCCCAGTGCTCGTGCTCGTGCTCGCCTTCGTCATTTCCCCAGTCCTCGTGCTTGTGCTTGCCTTCATCATTTCCCCGGTCCTCGTGCTCGTGCTCATGCTCGCCCTTGCCATTGTCCCAGTCCATGCCCCAATCCACATACTCGTAGTGGTATCTGGTTCCGGAACAGTCCCAAGGACATGCATAAGATTGTGAAGGGGGGAAGGGGGGTGACGGCTCCGAAGGCTGTTCTCCGTTCCTCTTTTCTTGCACCGATATCTCTCCTGCGTCTACCCTCGTCAGATATCGAGCAATTTCCCGCCTCGCATTCCTTGTATGCCGAGGATAAACGAGCGAAAATAACCAAAATGTGCGTTGGCGAGCTAAAGCAATCAAGTCTTCCGACCTATCCGCTTTGCATAGCACAAATGAGAGACAATGAAGTGCAAGGAGAAAGCCATCTGAACATGCCCTCGGTAGTCGATACGGGCGATCGCGTTCCCAACTTCGAAGGGCATGTTGTTTGATTTTTTTTGCTGGGAATATTTTGGGAGTGGCAGATCTGCGATGGGGAAATTTTTTGGTTCTTCGTCTCTGATAACACCATTGGTGCAGTGCGTAACTCGACTGCATGATGTATTCCATATGATCACATATGTAATGCAGAAAATATTCTGCGGCTATCGCATACCTTCTACCAGTCAACCCGTAGGTACCGCAGCGGGTGGAATCCTTGAAGAACTCTCCAATAAATTCCATGTGGAAGCCACTCCAATTCATGACGTCATTGAAGGAAAGCTTGTCGAGATTTCTGTTGCGCTTGTGTAACAAGAATAATACAGGCGCGCCTTCATCCCACTGTTTCCAATTAGCACCCAAGTTATAGACGGCGACCAAAGCAGTCAGGTTTCGCCAAAAATACATTTGTTCCATGACTTTTTGTGTATATTGGTCGAAAATGTGGAGTTGATGAGAGCGTAATTCGAACCAATCTTGAAATCCCTATTGGATTGTAAATAATCAAAACTCAGCAATGGATGAGTAGAGGAAGCTAGAACGTACCACGTTTGCGATGGAGTCAAGAAACTTGGGAAAATACATTTGATCCCTGGGCTTCTGATAAATTGACCAAATGCTGATTTGCCTCAGGTCTTCAAGGAGGTCTGGGGTAGCCGTGGCATTCTCAAAATGAGAAAGAAGAGTGGGCTGTACATGATAGCTGATGAGACTGGACGGTGTATCTGTCATTAATTTTACTTGAGCTTCCAGTATTAACTCAGCATTAGCCAACTCACCTTTCCCATAATGAATATACAGGTGTGCAAATTTAGCATGCCAGATTTTGGAATCGATCCAGAATTGTTGTGACCTCGATTGGTCGAGCAGAAAGTCTTCAAGAGACGCATGGAAAATATCCAAAAAGGCAGCATCCCGGTCGACGGTGACTGAAACAAGCGAGGTGAGATCACAGAACAATTCAAAAACATCTTCTGGAAAGAGCGAGAATAGATTTAGATCAACTCCTTGGTACATAATCACCACCGATTGTGTGAGAAAGTGATAAGCTAAAATCTGCAACACTGCCTCAGGATTCTCCGCGGACGACAAAATGTGCATATACAAAGCATCAAGCTCAGCGAATGGAATGTCACGCTGAACCGGACGGAGTCCAAGCACAATCTCCAAGCGCTGAGGCGGCCGATGACGACTGGATTTAACGAATTTAATGACGGTCGATGCATAGATAAATTGGCCAGATGATTTCTCGACCAAGCTTTCCAATATGTCGCCACCTGGCCATATAGCCACAATATCTGCATGAAATGGATGAGTTTCCTTGATTTCGGAGAAGCTGTCTTGAAGAAAGACCCGAATATCGTCGGACGGGAGGTATTCATCGTCGAGTGGCACGCGCTCCGTGATATCCTTGAGATATCCGTGGCCGAAGGCAGTTCTGATGTCGTGCTCAGGACGACTTGTGATAAGGAAGATAAAGGGTAAGCCGTGTTGTTGGAGGGCCTTGGAGATAGTAGCCAAAATTTCAACCTGGCCTTGCCGGTCTTCGCATTCGTCGAGCCCATCGATAATGATGACGCGAGCTGGTGCTGCAGTATCGGATCTAATGCAATCTTCCAAGGGCTGGATGACCAGAGTCGACATCTGGACGGTGAGCGAGCGAGTGAATATCAAGGGGTCATGGTCGATCGCAGCGTTGATATGTTCTCTGATGTTCGGAATGCAAAGTGAGGCTTGATATGCAATCGTTGCAATGAGAGAGCGTGGATGGTTTCTGGTGGAATCGAATCTGGAGAAGAAGTAGCTAGCTATCAGAATTCCCTCGTCGTAGCATAGCTCTGCGATCGACTGTGCGATAGCCGATTTGCCCGCTCCCGCCGGGCCATACACCCACATAATCAAGGCCTTTTGCATCGCTGGATCAAGGCCGTGGATCCAGTCCATTATCTTCTTCAACACGGCGATTCGTGTATTTGGATGGCATTTCGGAGGGTCACGACGGTCTCCGGAGTTATGGAATGCGGCAGGTGAAGCAGCCTTCACCAGGAGATCCCATGCACCTAGAACTCTTGTATATATGGAATAGCATGATCTATCGCCGTGGCATACCTTTGGAATCATTGATGAACTGCTGATAGTTTCCCCCAGCAATGACCGTGTGCGAACTGAACATGGAAGGCATAGATGAGAATCGATATTGGGGCAGATGATGGTGGTGGTTGAAGACAAGGGCAATGTTTGCGGTGCTTAGCTGTGTTGTGGGAATACATCAACTGATATTCAACTGATACCAATATTAAGGTTCTGTCGTTCATGCGCGTATATGTGTGATAAAATTAGATTGGATGGTGGGCAATGTAAGTATTCCTCTAAATATCGACGTAGTTCCGCCCCTCATATAGCCGGCACAAAGACCATAAGCTGAGACTGTATTTTTCAAGTCTGGGACAGAATTATATGGCATCGCAGAATACGACAATGGCCGAGTGGCTTGGAGGAACTACAGTGCTCATATTCTCAACATGTGACTTTGCGTTGAGGCGTAGAAATATTATTATATTACCTATATTATCGAGATGTCCCCATTTTGTATGTACATATTTGTTCTGTTCCTCTTATGTACGAACGCCAATTAGGATCTTTCTTTTTTGTTTTTACAGTGCTTTAACTGTCTAAATTTTCAATATGTTTATGAGCTGCCGTAGCATTAGCGAGGCGCGGCTTGTATAAATTTACCATTTCATTGCATTACATAGACATAGTGAAACTTGAACAAACGTCGTATTCATATTCGCCGCATATTCCCTTACACCTAACAAAACGAACACAAAGCGTAAGAAACCTATATCGCAACCGTATATACATCCGAATCTAAGTCAACTAAAATGAAAGAAACAAAAAGCAAAACGTAAAATCGAACAACGCTAACCAATCATCCCATCTCCCGAACATATTTGTAACTCCACAGCGCGTCCTCCTTCCCCCCTCCCCCCTTCCTCCTTCAAACTGGCCCCAGACCTGCATTACTCCCACTCTCATTATCACCAAACCTCACCCCCGCTCTCGCCTCTCCTGACCTCTCCTCCGACCCAGCCTCCGACATCAATATCGCCATCGGCGCCAACAGCATCCCATATGCAACCTCCTGTCTCTCAAGCTACTGCTCGTATTCCGCCTCGAACAATTCCCTTTCGCTATCGACGTCATCACTATCGCCGTCGGGGTCAACGTCATGGCCATCACAATCGGGGTTACCATCCTTGCCATCCGAGGAATCAGAGTCATCTGAATCAATGGCAAGGCCATCGTGATCGATGTCTAAGTCGAGAGGAAGAACATTAGGCGAAGGCAGAGTATTGCCCGACAACGCCGCTGCCGGCCGTGCGGATGGCGAAGGTGGCGATCGTACTGGCGACATTAATGTCGATGATGATGGTATTCGTGCCTTCGCGCGAGTGCGTCTTGGTGCTGGTGTGGGTGAGAGAGGTGATGTTGGTAAGGGTAAGTGTAAGGATGAGGATACAATGAACAGAGACGAGGCGAGTTCAATCAGGGGAGCGACTGGAACTGGCTCTGCAGTTGTCACTCGAGAAAAGCTGGAGCTGAAGCTGGAGATTGCACAGGATATGGCGCTGGCACGGGAACAGAACCAGCTTCCGCATTTCGCAGCCTACGCAGAACACCCATCACGAACGGCGATCGCACCGTTACATCTCGATCTCGCTAATCTTCATCATCCTCATCGTCGCCAGACTCCTCTTCATCTTTATGTTCGTATTGACGATTGCCGCCCTGATCTTCGTCATTTAGGGAGTCTTGATTCCGACCTCGACCCTGTCCCTCATTCAGCGATCGACGCAGGCACACCCCCGACCACCTCCATCACTTCCACCTCCATCCTCCTCCAACCCCTCAGAATCACGAACAAACATTGCGATTATACCCGTAAGCATAAGGGGCGTCGCGAGCTCCATCGACATCTTGCCGTCTGCATCACCATCTTCATTGTCGTTGTCCATTAAATTAGGCACATTGCGGCCAACAACGGGGACGGGAGGAGATGCAGAGGGAGGCGCGTAAACAGCCTGCGTCGTCGGAGATGGAGAAGGTAATGTCCGATAAGCTGCCACTGATGAGGACGCTCGTGTCCGCGTTTTTCTGTACGTTCTGTAAAGAGAAATCAATAAGCTAGAGCGGGTCAGAAAGATCTCTCTTTCTCTCTGTATCTCTCGCTCCCCCGCACGAATCTCCCTCTTCTCCCGTCTCGCGATTCTCGCCTCGAGTGTCGCCGCACGGGCTTGCGTGCGTGCGTGCGCTGCTTGAGCAGTGGAGAGTTTGGTGGAGAGGAGGTGCATTAGTTGGGGTGCGTAGACGGAAGAATTGGGGGAGGAGTGGTGGGATGCGGAGGAGCGGTGAGAGTGGGAACAAGGTGGCGGAGTTGGTTGGTGCCCTTTAACGCCAGGACCTTGATCTATAGAAACGATAGAATAGAATAGAATAGGCGTGTTTTAGATCCCCGTGTATGTAGTGTATGAATGTTATTTCGTACCTGCGAGACTCGAGAGCTGACAGGCTACTTCTTATAGTCGTGCTCCACTTGCACTACACAAACGAATCATCATCAAAAACTCGCGTTCATCCAGTAGAAAATAGGAAACCCACATCTCTCTCAACAAGCCTCTCAACTTCCTCCCTCAACTCCTCCCTTTCTCTCTGCATGCTCTCTTTCGCTTCCTCGCACGCCTGCACCTTCTTGCGCATAACCTCAGGCTCACTGAGCAGGTCCGCGTTCTCCCGTGTGTGTGCATCGAGCGCGTCCAGCGCGTGGAGGAGGCAGGATTGCAGGAGGGAGAGCTTAGTAAGATGGGTTGTGCGCGTGGTCAGGAGGGATGTTATCTAGTGTGTTGCAATTTTTGAGTGTTGCGGGATGACAGTGAAAGTGAGGAGAAGGAGAGAGGAGGGAGATGAGGGGAAATGAGGGAGGGAAGGGAGGGAAATGAGCGCGAATCAGAATTCGCATGGGGCAGGCTCTAGAGCAGAGCTGGAAACTCACACACTTCTTTATCTTTCTGACCGAGCTGGATTTCGAGTTCGAGTTCGCACTGCTGCCGTTGCTGGGTGAGGCGGCGTGCAGTGCTCTGATTCGTCGATGACAGGGGGCCCATGTCCGTTCAAAATCAACTTCTCGGGATCGAGTCCGCTGAGAATAGATTCGTATAATGTAAGGCAAAATGACTGCTAGAGTATCGATAGTGTCGTCCTGGCACACGGAAATAGATGAATAGAATGAAGCTTGAGCACTCGATAGACAGGTATAAGTGTCCGTTGTTCACTGGGGGGAGTTGGTATCTACTACAGCCTGTATTTATACTGTAAGGAAGAGGTCTAGAATTAAGTAAAAGGGTTTGTGGCTAAGGAGAATAAATAAGGTATCTAAAGGAGTGTTCCAGGGATAATGGACAAGGGAAGAAAAAAAAAGGGACGAAGTCGTGTATCAGTCGAAGGAATGGAATGTAGTCGAAATGTGCAGATAAGATAAAACGATAGATAATCAAAGAATGAGGAAAATACCGGGTCGTCACAGGTAGAAACTTCGGGCTGCTCGGCCCGCCTGTCGGGATATTCACATCCAAGCAACTTTCGAGGTTCGACCGCAACCAACTCGTTCTCATTCATTATTACCCTCGCAAATCACATCTGCAACTCGCTACTTCTCGGTCTGATTTTATATCATGAGTAATGTCTGTCTAGTGTTGATCTAGTGATCCTTCTGACTACATACCTGAGCCACGTATTTAGAACATGCTCGGATGTGGGAGATGCCTCTGCCTCAGGGCCCTTCCTGCATCACGCACCACACAAACATAGAAAACAAAGGGGAAATCAAGGCAAATGAAAACGAAAAAAAGATGTGGAGATATACGAAAATACAAAGCACAAAGAAACCTTTTCTTAAACAGTGGCGAAGTATTGTGTTGACAACAGAAGCATAGTGAGAAAAGGAGGTCGGGACCACAAACAGAAACAGAATGTCACAAAACAAAACCAGGCAACGAAAGACGAAAGACAACAATATCCGACGCACCTCTTGCTCCTCTTCAGGCGAGCGGACGCCGAGTGGCGATATCCACCGGTCCATGGCCTCCATCCTCCTGTGCGGCCTGGTCCGCCCCTCCTCATCTCGCCCTTCATCCTCCTCCTCGCGCCGAGAACTCTGTCCGGATAGACGTGCAAGCCGCTTCCCCCTCTTCCTCGCGTCCTGCGTCCAGCGTCACGCTATCCGCACCCACATCCATATCTCGTTCTCTCGCCTCACGCTCTCGCCCCTGGTTCTGCATCCGACGCATATTCTTGATCTCCACCCGCAACCTTGTCATCAAGGAAATTAGCATCGTAACGCGTCGCGTCGTGTCAAACCAGAAAACAGAAAACAGAAAACCCATCCAAAAACAAAAAAGCAAAACTAGAATCCAAAATACTCCCACCTCTGCGAGCCGAAGAAAAAAACCAAGAAGGGCGGGTGGTATGCAGAAACCACACGAAAATGAAAAAGGTGAAAACGTGAAAACGTGAAAACGTGAAAACGCAAAAACGCACCGCGTACACCCCGCTTCCAAATGACACAGCTGGGTTTTCAGTTCTTGCAACGTGCGCGGGTTCATCCCGCCCGTCGCCCCCTGGACCCCCTTATCCTGGTCCTTGTGTGCGTCTGCACTAGAGCCAACACCCGTCCCAGTACCTGTCCAAGAGCGATAGCCAGTGCCCGTATTCATGCCAGTGTCCATATTCACGCCAGCCCCAGACCCTTCACCATCCGCACTCCTCACACAAACACAAACACCAACAACAGCACCTCATACCCCTCGTTCACGCGTGAACATATCAACTCGCTCGCCGAGCTCGCTTATCTCGCGCTCGAGGCTTTGCTATATGTGCGTCTGCGTCCGCGTGTGTGCCTGCAGCGGGGGTTGAGTCTCGTCAGCAGCTGGAGCATGAGCTAAAGTTGGTGGTAACGGTGGCGGTAATAGCGAAGATGCACGAGCCACTAGGCCTTGAATTGGGTTCCGATGGAGGAACAGGAGCATTGGAACCCAATTCTGAGGTAGCCGCTCCCTTGGTGTCGATATTAGTTCTGGCCGATAAAACTTGAGGCGTTGAAGTGGCCGACGAGGAAGAAGCTGCCGCAGCGGAGGCTGCCATATACGCAGATGCTGCCCTTGCGTTAGCGAGCTAGACCTGGGTGCGTAGGGGTTGAGGAGTGAGAGTGGGAACAATGTGGCGGGGTTCGTGGGTGTATTGTAATACGAGGACCTTCATCTGTAGAGACGATAGGATAGGATAGGATATGCGTGTGAGATTATACAGTGTATGCAGTGTGTTATTTCGTACCTGCGAGACTCGAAAGCTGCATCCAACTGGCCGGCCATTTCTTATAATCATGTTCAACTTGCACTAGACAAACGCACCATCATTAACACTCGCGTTCACCTTAGGAGGAAACAACCAAGCAAAAAAAAAAAGAAAACCCACGCACTTTTCTCAACAAGTCTCTCAACCTCCTCCCTCAACTCATCCCGCTCCCTCTGCACCCGCTCCCCCGCTTCCTCGCACGCCTGCACTCTGCTCTTCATAGCCTTAAGCTCCCTGTACAGGTCCGCATTCTCCTGTGCGTGTGCGTCGATCGTGTCGAGCGTGCGGAGGAGACGGGATTGCAGGAGTGAGAGCTTAGTAGGGTGGGTTGTGCACGGAGAGGAGGGATGTTATCTGGTATATTGCGATGTTTGAGTTTTGCGGGGTGGCAGTGACAGCGAGGAGAGGGGGAGGAAGAGAGAGACGGGAAGCAATGAGCGGGAATCAGAATTCACGTGCAGGCAAATCTAGTGCAGAGCTGGAAACTCACACACTTCGTTGTCTTTCCGTGCCAGCTCGGCTTCCAGTTCGCGTTCGCGCCGCTGCCGTTGTTGGGTGAGGCGGCGGGCCGCGTTCTGATTCATTGACTCTGACGGCGATGTTGGGTGCGAGGGTCCCATGTTCGTTCAACTCCGAGGATTAGATTTTGCTGAGCGGTTTGCGCGAGTCGGTTGAAGCAAGTCCAGTCCTAGTAAAATCCCCAGTAAAGATTCCAAAGATCAGATCAGGTAAGCGTAAGATAGCAGATAGAAAGTACAGTATGTTCAGACATATGCATAAAACCCGCAAACGTTTGCATTGCGTTAAGCATTCAGCATTATTGGCCGACAGCAGAGCTAGTTCATTGAAGCAGGTGGATGTGGTTCGGGTTAGGGTGACGTCAGTCCACTCGGCCCGTTGGTATCGGAAATTTCCGCAGAGTATTCACATATGGACAACCCAACTCGTTCCTATTCTAGCCACGACTGTGCCTCAAGCTTTAAGGCTATATCCTCGCTCCTTTTCACTATGTATCCCTCCACCGACTTTTTTCTTTTATCTCTCCTGAATGCCGGTGGATATTCAGAATCCGAGTCACTGCATATGTTGCCGTTGGTGAGCGCCCGCGGATTGCACAAGCCATCTATATCAAGACAAAGTACCAGTATAAGTCTAATCTTACCACTCACCACCACTCCCTCTCTCCGAACCATCCGTCCGTCTAATCTAGCAGTAACACTACTCGATACTCATTTTACGTTCTCACCCTCCCAAATTACGTCTGCATGCAACCTCTTAACTTCATCTTTTTCACGATTAGAACTGTCTACCCCAGGCTAATTGAACCATATGCTTAGAGTATGCAATACGCCCTCGATAGCCTCAGAACACTTCGTGTGTCATGTATAACCCAGGATTGACTGTGTTTGTTGTATTTTGATCACCAAGCCATTGCTCCTCCAGCCTCCGACACACGCGCACATCGTTCTGTTGTGCCCACATGAAGTCCTGGATCCAATTTAATTAAGTCTAACGCACCACCTATTCAGTTATGTTGGAGATTTCAAAATCTCATTTGACATGCACGCATATAACGACCAAAAACCCGTAAATTCCTGCATGTATGTTACTATAATTTTCAACGACGAGTATAATTGTACGCAGTCTTTGGATCTCAGGCCGATATTTTCAAGATATCTATGTGACCATGAAGAAATTAAAAGGGTAAGGAGAGCGGGGTCAGAGTAGATGGCTTGAATGGTTTTCATGACACAATTTCAAGTCAGAGATTCCTATTGTCGTCGGACCACAGGATATACCGCGTGTTAAAGTTGAGAAAGAAATACGAAGAATAATAGGTAGAATATATATTATATCGTCGTGCGGCGCGGCGTGTCATGCTATGTACGAGCACGCATGCATAACCCGTCACCTTAAACACCGCTATGCCACTGTGCGGACTGATACTATGCGCACTCAACGCGCGTTATCACACGTGTTTTCTCTGCACCCAGCCCCTTTTCTCCTCCTCTCTACCTCGTCCTCATGATTGACGACCCAGGCCAAGTTTTACTCCACATTTTCAGCTGAACACGCACAGTGCGAGCAGAGAGCGATGCCAGTGCTCTGGGATAGCGCTGGTGGATCACCATCACCCTCGCCGTCTCCATCTCTTCTGCAACACGGATGTCAGCTGCATCGGAATAAAACACGATGTATTGCAATGGGGATTCAAGATGTTATAAACAGACAAATAAATTCCAATTATTTCTACAGTGTGTGAAATAGTGGGCCAGGAGGGGACAAGACCTAAGTCATCTCCCATGTCGTGCACTGGTGCCAGGATAGCGGATCCTGGTGGTAAAAAAATTGTTACATTTAACTGATTAACCGCTTCGCAGTTGGCGAACTGACTTCAAGTTATTGGATGAAGCGGCATGGGAACTGGCTTTTTGTCGATGTCGACCAGCACACTGCTACCTCAGGGAGTCGTGAACAGACATGCACGGCAGGAACGGGGGATGGTTCAATGGTCTGTCAGTTTAACACCCACTGCATTCCCCTCCGTAAGCATCGAACCAAACGTCCTCACTCCTGTCATCATCGTCTTCGTCGCAGTTCTGGTTCTCATCGTCATCCTCGTCCTTTTTCCCATACTTGTCATCCCTATACCTGTAGTGGCTGTTCTTAAGGTAGTAGTATCTGCAACACTCGCATGTGCATGCATAATATTGGGAAGTGGGGAACAAGGGTGACTGCTCAGAGAGCTGTTCTCCATGTCTCGTCTTTGCCCGCACCAATATCTCTCCTGCGTTTACCCTCGCCAGATATCGAGAAATTTCCCGCCTCGCATTCCTTGTATGCCGAGGGTAAATAGCCAAAATTTTCGTTGGCAAGCTAAGCCATCCGATCTATCTGCTTGGCATAGCACACATGAGAGAAAACGAAGCGCAAGGCGAAAAGCAACTGAACAAGACCTTGGTAGTAGATACGGGCGATGTTGTTCCCACTTCATAAGGGTGCGCTGTTTGATTTTTTTTGCTGGGAATCTTATGGGGGTGGTAGATCTGCGACGCGGTGAAAACGCGGTTCTTCGTCTCCGATAGTACCATTGGTGCAGTGCATAACTTGACTGCATGATGTGATCCATGTGATCGCATATGTAACCCAGAAAATACTCTGCGGCTGTCGCATACCTTTTCCCAGTCAACCCATAGATACCGCAACGGGTGGGATTCGTGAGGAACTTTCCCATAAAGTGTCTGTACTGCAGCAAAACGTTCATATAGCACGCAAAGGAACGCTTGTCGAGGTTTCGGTGATTCTTGCGTAACCGGAATACTACACGCCCACCATCCGACCACTTTTCAATGGCCAAGTCAAAAACGGCGATAAAAGCAGTCAGGTATGGCCAAGAATACATTTTGTCTATGGTTTCTTGTGCAGATTGGTCGAAAAGGTGGAGCTGATGAGAGTGTAAGTCGACCCAATTTTCGAATCCCTATTGGATTGTAAATGATCGAAAATCAGCAATGGATGAGTAGAGAAAGCCAGAACATACCACCTTTTCGATGGAGGCAAGAATATCCGGAAAAAATCTAACTTTATGGGTTTTAAACAAAATTGACCAAATGCAAACTTGCCTCAGGTCTTCCGAGAGGTCTGGGTTAGCCGTCGCATTTTCAAAATGACGAATAAGAATGTACGGTGCTTGGTCATCGACGTGACTGGACGGTCTATCTATTATCGATTTTACTTGAGCGGCGAGCGTTGACTCAGCATTCGCAGACTCACCTTTCAGGCAATGAATATACCGATGTGCAAATTTGGCATGTCGTATTTTGGAATTGATCCAGAACTGTTGTGACCTAGATTGATCCAGCAGAAAGTCTTCGAGGGACGCATGAAAAATATCCAACACAGCCCTCTGCCCCCGGACTGTGATTGAAACAAGTGAGGTGAGATCGCAGAATAATTGAACAACATTTCCTGGAGCAAGCGACAGTAGATCTAGATCAAGTCCTTCGTACCAGTGCATTACTGGTGATGTGAGAAATTTATAAGCTGAAATTTGTAACACTGCCTCAGGATCCTCCACGGACGAGAAAATATGCATATACAGAGCATCAAGCTCGGCGAATGGCATGTCACGCTGAGCCGGATGGAGTCCAAGCACAATCTCCAAGCGCTGAGGCGGCCGATGACGACTGGATTTAATAAATTTAATGACGGTCGATGCATAGATAAATTGGCCTGGAAGTACCCGCGAGCGGGTACGACTTCTCGTGAGAAGGAGACGCCATCACGTGTATCCTGATTCCCATCGTTTTCCGTTACACCACGTTTGAAGTCGTACAACGACGACTGCACAACTCTTTCCATAAGCTCGCTCTTTACCCAATCTCTATCCTAGCATCACTTAAAATCCCATCCACCCATCGCCAAAACTATTCTATTCTCAGCACATAATATATATAACTCGAACACATTTAAGGTAGAGCAGAACCTTTAGAAGTGCGAAAAGGGGGTCACCCTTCAGCACTTCCATCGGTTTTTCCACGCCCTGGAGACGAGGCGGCACCTCCGCCGCCGACCTCTCGACACCCCCAATGTCTACCATAGATTCTTTTTATTATCTACTACTTGGCGCGACACACCTCCCTCGAGAGGATGATTTCTTCACCAAGCTTTCCAATATGTTGTCATCTGGCCATGTATCCGGAATATCTGCACGAAATGGATGGATTTTCTTGATTTCGGTGAAGCTGTCCTGAAGAAAGAGGCGGATATCGTCGGATGGTCTGTGTTCATTATCGAGTGGCACACTCGTCGTGACATCCTTGAGATATCCGCTGCTGAAGGCAGTTCTGATGTCATGCTCAGGACGACTCGCGATAAGAAAGATAAAGGGTAAATGATGTTGGAGGGCCTTCGAGATAGTAGCCAAGATTTCGACCTGGCTTTGCCTGTCTTCACACTCGTCGAGCCCGTCAATAATGATGACGCGGGCTGGTGCTGGAGTATTGGGACTAATGTAATCTTGCAAGGGCTGGATGACCAGAGCCGACATCTGGACGGTGAGCGAGCGGTCGAATATCAAGGGATCGTGGTCGATTGCAGCTTTGATACGTTCTCTGATGTTCGGAATGCAAAGCGAGGCTTGATATGCAATTGTTGCAATGAGAGAGCGTGGATGGTTTCTGGTGGAATCGAATCTGGAGAAGAAGTAGCTCGCTATGAGATTCCCTTCCTCGCAGCACAGCTCCGCGATCGACTGTGCGATGGCCGATTTCCCCGCTCCCGCTGGACCATACAGCCACACAATCACTGCATGTTGTGTTGCTGGTTCAAGACCGTGGATCCAGTCCATAACCTTCTTCAACACGACGACTCGTGTATTGTGATGGCATTTTGGAGGGTCGCGACGGTCACTGGAGTTATGGAATGCGGCAGGTGAAGCAGCATCCACCAGGCGATCCCATGCACCTAGAATTCTTTTATATGTGGAATAGCATAATATATGGTGGCAGCATACCTTTGGAATCATTGTTGACCAGATGATAGTTTCCCCCAGTAACGACCGTGTGCGAACTGAACATGGAAGGCATATGTGGGGATCGATATTGCGGCAGATGATAGTGATGGGTCAAGACAAGGGTAAATGTTCATGGTCATTGGCCGTATTGTGGGAATACATGAACTGATATCCAACTGATACCAATATTTGGATTCTGTCGTTCATATGTGTGCGTATGTGATTAATTTAGATGAGCAATGTAAATGCTCCTATAAATATCGACACAGTCCCACTCCTTATATCGTCAATACAAAGATGGATATCAGTCAAAGATTGATACTGAATTTTCCATGTCTCTGTGAGAGGATTGTACGGCATTGCAGAATACGACAATGCCTAGTTCTGCAACAAATATATAGAACGAATGAGTGTAATCTTGTGTGGCTTGGAGGCAATAGATGCCTCACATTCTTGACATGTGCTTCAGCGTTGACGCGTAGCGATATATAACTTTACTATCTCGTTGCATTACCCAGCCATGTTGAAACTTGAACGAACACTGTATTCATATCCGTCACATATTCCCTTACACCAAACAAGACAAGAATTTAGAAAACAAAGTAAATATCCTTATATCACTAAGGTATGGACATTCCCTTTCGCTATCGACGTCATGACTATCACAGTCAAGGTCAATGTCATGGCCATTATGATCGGAGTTATCATCCTCGCCATTATCCATAGAATTAAAGTCATTTGAATCAATAGAAAGGCCATCGTGAAGGAGGTCGAGGTCGAGATGAAGGACACTAGGCACAGGCAGAGCGCTGCTGGACAGCGCCGCCGTAGCGCGTGCGGATGCCGGTGATAGTGATCACGCTGGTAATATTGACGTTGAAGGTGATGGCGTTCGTGCTCTTGCGCGAGGGCGTGTTAGTGCTGGTGTGGATGAGAGAGAGACGATGCTGGTAGGGGTAAGGGGGAGACGAGGGTACGATGAACGGAGACGAGGCGAGCTCGATCAGGGGAGCGACTGGAACTGGAACTGGAGTTGACACTTGAGCAAAAGCTGGAGCCGAAGCCGGATGTTGCACAGATATGGCGCTGGTACGGGAACAGAACTAGCTTCTGTATTTTGCAGCCTACGCGGAACACACATCGCAAACAGCGACCCCACCGCTACATCTCGATCTCGCTGATCTTCATCATTCTCATCGTCGCCAGACTGCTCGTCATTTTTATGTTCGTATTGACGATCGCCGCCCTGATCTTCGTCATTCAGGTAGTCCTGATTCCAACCTCAAGCATGCCCCCCACCCAGCGACCGACGCAGGCGCACCCCGTGATCCCGTGACCATCTCCATCACCACCTCCATCCTCCTCCTCTTCGTCCTCCAAACCTTCCGAATATTGAACAGACATCGCGATCCCACTGGTAGGCATCGGCGGCGTCGCGAGCTCCGTAGACATCTCACCGTCCTTATCCGTCTTCGTTGTTGTCGTCGTCCATTAGATTTGGTACATCGGAAACAACAACGGGGGCGGAAACAGGTGCTGGAGGAGGAACTGAGGGAGGAACTGAAACAGAACCAGTATCGCCTAAGACGGAGACAGAGATGGCCATGTCCGATGAGCTGCTGTTAATGAGGGCGCTCGTGTTCGCATTGTTCTGTATGTTCTGTAATGGGAAAGAAATAAGATAG